>CAXAQZ010000212.1:82500-105934 GCA_963971145.1 Sussaba pulchella
ATTATTTTTTCGCTAATTCCTTCCATTAAATACTAGATAATGTATTATATTAACGAAATTTATTTGGTTTTTTCATTTCAGATAACCCGGTCCAGAGATATCGTGATCACCGCAAAATTGGTTTTTTTTGCGGAGTTCTAGGAAATCGGCGATTGCAACATTCGCGATGATTATTTTTACAAATAACAAATATGTAAATATATTATAAGGTTATTATAATATGTACACCAATTTTCAAATTAATAAATTGAACAGTCTGCGCGAAAAAAATCTTGAAAATCCGTCTTTTTAAAGCCTTCTAACTGTATGTAAGGCCTTAACCGTCTTCTCAGATGGAAGCCTTGCCCGCGTACTATTCGTACTATTCGATAATGTATGTACTTCTTCTGCGAATATTGTGCACAGCTTGGCAGAAGAGTCCGATTCCACTTTTGCTTTCATCCGATTTACGGATTTCGTCGAGTTTACTAACTCGCAATCACAAACGTGATTATGATCGATGACAACACTTGGGTTCGCCTTGTTCAACTCAGTTTTCATTGCACCTTGACACTACAAAAATTACAGAAATTACAGAAATTTTTTTTGCGCAAACAATGCTTTCTTTATGAGGAATCAAGAGTATAAAAATGGAAACATACCTTCCAGTCTTTTGAATTACGCTTTACACACCTCCACCGAATATCATTTTTGTTTTTTCTATGTAATGTGTACATATGTCCTTTGAAGCATAATTTCTCGCCACCTTTGTTTGACCGTATGATCTCAATCTCGTCCGAAATCGGATCATCCGGTTCCTCATCATCCGCAACACTGTGGTCTATCTAACTTCGACTATTTCCAACGTCATTTATTGAAAGATCTTCGTCGTCACGCATCTCGTCATCACGCTCATAATCGTCATTCATTATGATTTCATCCCCCCCGTCACGTTAAGTAAAAATATTTTTCACAGTGGTCAATTTCAAACTGCTTACACGTCAAAATTCAACACGCTACTGAGCCTTCGCTCTTTCTTTCTACGCGCAACAAATAATATACATCTTCATATATATAGCATGTAGAACATACAGTGTAGTCTTTATATATATATATATATTAGACTGTGTCAGAAAAACAATTTATTTTTTTTTCTTCGATTGCACGGTCGTTATAGCTAGTGTTGGGCCTAAAAAAAATTCTCGTGAAGAGCACACTCGAAAATGTTTTTTTTTGGCCCGTCGCAAAGGGGGGTCCCCTTTCCCCTTTAAATAACATAGGAAAAATACATTTCTCGCTTCTTTTATTCCCTGGGCTCATAAAAACCACTGAAACTGAGTCCGCTGCATACCATTCTCTAGAGAATTGAATTTCCTTCAAAAAGTATCGAAACCTTAAGTCAAAAAATTTATTATCTCTAAGACATACAGGCATTTGAAACCGATTTTCGACACAAATTCGTCTTCAACCGAGTTTCACAGCCAAACTCTTCGTTCTACACGAAAAATGTATGGATACATTTTAGAGACAATTGAATTCTCTACAAAAAAGGTATCCAGTAAAAATAGCCTTAATCCAACAATTTACAATTCATAGTCCCTGGAAGTTCATTATATGAGAAAAGAAAATTATTTTTCACCTATTCGGTCATAATTATTGATTATTAGAATTTAGACATCATAGAATTGACGTAGAAAATCATTACTTTGAATGAATAGCACCTTTCATTAATGAAAATATATTTCCACTTTTCGATACAAGAGTTGTTGTAGGAATTCTAGAACTTTCATAGAACAAATAATATTTCACATGAAAAAACAACGTGTAAGTCGTTGAGGAACAATATTGACGTCACATCATCCATGCCCGACTTTTGCGGCGGTAGCGGGTAGAAAAGAATTTTCTCGTCCCGTCGCACATGCGTGAAACGGCGCGTTTTGAAGAGGGGTCGGACAAAAAAAATGTTGCGATAACTGCTCGGCGATGTTGATTAGATAGTAATTTTGAACGTTGGCGCGTAAACAGAGCTGTCTTCAAAACTGACCCGATTGGCCGAACGTAGAACGACGCGCTAATGGTTGCGTCAGCAACCAATATTATATTATATTATTATATAATTGATTTTAATAATCAATCATTATTACCGAATAGGTGAAAAATATTTTTTTTTCCTCATATAATAAACTTCCAGGAACTGTGAATTGTAAATTGTTGGATTAAGGCTATTTTCACTGGATACCTTTTTTGTAGAAAATTCAATTGTCTCTAAAATGTATCGATACATTTTTCGTGTAGAACGCAGAGTTTGGCTGTGAAACTCGGTTGAAGACGAATTTTTGTCGAAAATCGGTTTCAAATGCCTGTATGTCTTAGAGATATTAAATTTTTTGACTTAAGGTTCTAATACTTTTTGAAGGAAATTCAATTCCCTAGAGAATGGTATGCGGCGGACTCAGTTTCAGTCGTTTTTATGAGCCCAGGGAATAAAAAAAGCGCGAAATGTATTTTTCCTGTTATTTAAAGGGGAAAGGGGACCCCCCTTTGCGACGGGCCAAAAAAAAACATTTTCAAGTGTGCTCTTCACGAGAATTTTTTTTAGGCCCAACACTAGCTATAACGACCGTGCAATCCAAGAAAAAAAAATGAATTGTTTTTTTGACACAGTCTAATATATATATGTAACAACGTTTTGTATTTAGCGTGAAGGTTGTTTTCGAGTGCGTACTCTAGATAGAAAATTCGCTTGGATACATTGTATCGGAGCGTTCTGTTCGTGTTGTGATGTTAGAAAAAAGGGAAACAAAGAAGAGCGAGACAATTTCAATCATCCCTCTCACTCTTCCTTTTACAGACACTTCAAACGAACAATCCCATCCAAAAGTTCGAAAAAAGAATGTTACAAAAGAGCTTATAAAGGGCTGCAATATTGCGTGATATATACGCTACAATGATATTAAAAACTACTATAGAAAATAGATTGAACTACTTTTATGCTGATATTACCCGGAAAAGCGCAAAATTTTGCCATTTTAGTTATAAATTTTTCTTGCATATGCGTAATTGCTCAGCGCGAGTTAAACATCTTTATAAAGATGTCTATATATGCTTATCTACAGATAGGTAAGCGTACAAAGCAGATCCAAACTAACTTAAACTAGAATAAGCTAAACTAACCTTGACTAAATCGGCGAAAGCGGATCTCAACTAACCACAGCTAACCCGAACTAAATGGACGAAAGCGGATCTAAACTAACCGAAGCTAATCCAAACTAAATCGATAAAAGCAGATCTGAACTAACCCAAACTGACCGAATCTAACCTTAACCACACTACTATTTTTATATAACGCAGCCATGTTTTCCTCGCTTTTTGGGGGGTGTTCTCGGGAACTAAGGTAGGCGTTTGCGTGACCATCGACTGTCGGTATCGTAAACAGTACAAAAAAGTCCCCTTTTTAGTACTAGTACTGCAAAAACCATGACCAAAAACATAAGCTTCCGTTCCTGTCATCGCCACGTGGAGCCATGGCCTTTTTATCATTGAACATCGAACAAGCGACTCGACAGTCCGTGTATTTATTTCATTGAAATTCGTTTTTTCTTCAGTGGGGGGGCTTCACCCCCCCAACCCCCCAGCCGGGGCTTCACCCCTGGACCCCACTGGGGCTTCGCCCCTCGACCCCACCCGGGCTGCGCCCCTTCACCCCGGGCAGTATACACATTACGTTGCATGCGGCTCGGAAAACACGGCTTTGTTATATAAAGTATCTTGTGCAACGTGGAGGGAGACCGTTTTAAGGTTCGCGCGCTAAAAACGGCCACTTTCCCTCCGAATTACACAATGTACTATTTCCCCGGCCATTTTATCCTCGGCCATTTTTGTCCCGGCCATTTTTTCCTCGGCCATTCTATCCCCGGCCATTTTTCCCCCAGCCATTTTATCCTCGGCCATTTTGCCCCGGCCATTTTATCCTCGGCCATTATTTCCCCGGCCATTTTTTCCCCGGTCATTTTTTCTGCGGTCATTTTTTCCGCGGCCATCTTGTCCGACGGCGTGATTATAAAGAACTAAATGATTACATTGATGTTTTAGAATCGAAACGTATTTATTATAAAACTCTTTACAGTATCGTGGATCAAGTTTATCAACAGTTTGATGAGTGCTATGCCATGAATGATGAGGGTAATGCTACCAGGCATTTAAAAATCGTCTCGCAGGAGAAAGGTTATGATTGGAATAATACGTTCTTAAATGCAAAACCTATTGAGGAATGTGGGATGCAGATCGATAGAAAGTTCCCGAGTGATGCGTCCGTTGATTGGATTAGCAAATAATGTCATCATACCGTTGTTGATGAAGACGGCCGAATGAATGATAACTGCGATGAAGATGTTTGTGGTATTGTACGTTGTGGTTTGAATGGTAAAAAGGACGATGACTCGAGCCAAAAAAAACGTATTTTGGGATAAATTCCGGAGAAAGACTCGTGGAATACGCGTTAAAATCAGATCTATTAGCTAACCTCCTTATTCAAGGAGAGGATCACAATTTTGGCTGAGAAAAGTTAAGGATATCGTGGGGCTATGCTCGGCAGGATGAAGCCACGTTCCTTCCATTTGTATGTGCAAGGCGAGGACCACAACTTCTTTTACGAATCGAAGTACGTGCGGTCGCGAATTACATCCCACGTAGGGGGGCCAGATTGGCCTCATACTCGGCCAAAGCTCGGCGCGATTTTGCCGGTGATCGCGCCATCATTGGCGCGATCATCGCCCGAGCCCTGGATGATAACACCGAAGGATCGTCGCTCCCGTCCATAAGGCCGATGCTCGCGCCAATGTTGGCCCGATTGTGCATCGCGGAATTAGCCGATGTACGGCCAATAATAAATAAAGAAATTATTTATATATTAATTATAAAAAAGTAATTTATTGTAGAATTGTCGTGTACCGGCAACGAGAGGCAGAGACTTGGTAGAAGAAAAGGGTCTCGTGAAACGAGAGAGGGAGACCAGTCGTTGCCGAACCGTGTAAACGATCGGTGTGTAATCCCCCCGTAAATAAACAGCCGAAATGGTATCGTGAATCCGGAGTTCTTATTTCAATATCCCTCAAATGGCGACGAGGAGTATGAAGAACAACGTGTGTGACGAAAATTAGTGGAAAACTAGAATGTCTAAGAGTGCGGAAAAAATCGATGAATTAGTGAAATCGGAAAAAACCTCCTGGATCTATTCATTAACAAAGGAACAGATTGTGGACACGTGCGTGTATCTTAAGCTCCCAGTGCACGAAGCGTTGAGTATTGACGAAGTACGAGCAATACTATCGGAGTACGTAAAAAAACGCGCTGCGGAGTCTGCTGGAAAAGCTAAATCGGAAAAAACAAAAAAGAGTAATTCGGGAACTTCAAGTAAGGAATTACCATTAATTAAGATTGCGATGCCGGCGATCGGTAAATTGGCCGAATTTAATCCAGAAAAACAAGTTTGGGAAGATTATATTGAGCAACTGGAGTTCTACTTAGATGCGAACAACATAACCAAGGAGTCGAAGAAACGATCTACGCTCCTGACAGCGGTAGGTACAGCAAACTATGCCACAATAAAATCGCTCTGCTCGCCCGAGCCACCGAAGCACGTTACGTACGAGAATATACTGAAGAAATGTCAACAACATTTCGGGAAGCGAGTGAACGAACTGTTGGAAAGAGTACGGTTTCACCAAAGGAACCAGAGGGATAACGAAACGCTGCAAGAATTTACGCGTGAAATTAGGAAACTAGCCTTAGATTGCAAATTCGGGGGCCCTGCAGAGAAGTTGCCAATAAAAATAATGTTGCGCGATAGATTTGTAGCGGGAATAAAAAACGAGGAATTCCAAAGATATTTATGTAGACGGCACGAGGAGGCTGTGCGAGATACAAATACGGAAGGGTTATCTCTTGATAAGGCAATAGAAATTGCCTGTAACGCGGAGGCAGCAGAACAGCAACAGAAATGCATAAAGGAATCCGAAACGATAGCGATTCAAAACATTGCAGAAAAGAATAGCACAGGAAAACGAAATAATCGCAGCGGAGCGACAGGCCGAAAAGCATGCTACCGTTGTGGTTATACAAATCATATGGCTGATAAATGTTTCCATAAAAACGAAACATGCAGCTCCTGTAATAGAACTGGGCACATTAGCCGAGCTTGCTTGAGTAAACAGCGCTCGCAACAAAAACAAATAAGTACACAAAACTCCAAAACACACCAAGTAAAAGAAGAGTCGAGCGAAGACTCGGACGATAGCGAAGACCTATTTGCGAACCCGGTTATCCAAACGGCGCGAGGGGGGAAAGGCAACGACGATTACGTCGTGGAGATAAAAATCAATGAAAAACCGGTAAAATTTGAAATCGACAACGGAGCACATCTGTCATTAATAAATAAAACGACCTACAATGCACTGTGGCCTATACAGCAGCCAAAATGGACCGAAAAAACGACGAGACTTTACGGCTACGGGAAAAAGCGGCTGGACGTTATCGGATCGACAAACGTCTCTGTGAAGTTCAACAAAAAAAAACCGTTCTACCATTAGTTGTAGTTAATGAAAACGGACAAAATCTAATTGGACGAAATTGGTTCCAGGCTCTAGGAATCGGCATAACGGGAATTAATAATATATATCAAAAAACAAAAACGAAAGAAGAATACGTACTCGGCGAATTCGCATCATTGACATCGAAAACCCTGGAAGGTCATCATGGAACACCGATTAATATCCAACTCAAGGAAAATGCAAAACCTCACTTTATAAAAGCGAGACGCATCCCGTATGGATTACAAGAAGCAGCGTCGGATGCATTGAAATCGATGGTTACACAAGGAATGTTGCGACAAGTTGACCAATCAGCCTGGGCCACTCCAGTCGTATTTGTCAGAAAACCGAATGGAAAAATTCGCGTGGTCGGCGATTACAGCAACACGGTTAACCTGGAAATTATGGATTCGGCATATCCACTGCCGACCGTCGAAGAAGCTTTATCGACTCTCAATGGAGGGGAAGTATTTTCTCAAGTGGACTTACGAGAAGCCTACAAACAGCTTCGGGTGGACGAAGAAACATCGAAAATTCTGACCATTAGCACACCAATAGGGTTGTTCAACGTCAATCGATTACTGGATGGTATCACCGCGGCACCGCGCATTTTCCAAAAATATATGGTGACAATTCTATCCGGTATTCCAGGGATACAAATCTACTTGGACAACATAAAAATTCAAGGAAAAACCAAGGAAGAACATGACCTACGGCTAACGCAAGTATTACGCCGATTACAAGAAGCAAATCTACGTATAAATGCAGAGAAATCGATATTCCGAGTAGCATCGATGGAATTTTTGGGCCATGAAATTTCTAAAGACGGTATACAACCGCTCGAAAGCAAAATCGAAGCAGTCCGAAAAATACCGGCTCCAAAAACGAAAAAAGAGCTTCAAGTGTTTTTAGGAGGCGTGAATTTCTACGCTAGATTTATCAAGGATCGTGCACTTATAGCAGAACCTTTGCATCGCCTTTTGGATGCAAACACCGAATGGAAATGGGAGGAAAATCAACAGAGAGCATTCGAAGAACTTAAGGAAAAAATTACGGGGGCTGATGTTCTCATACACTTCAATGACAGACTACCGATTCTTCTATCAGCAGATGCTTCACCAATCGGAACCGGCGCTGTACTAGCTCATCAAATGGAAGATGGAAAAGAAAAAGCAGTTGCTTTTTCATCGAAAACCTTAAATAAAACTCAACGCCAGTATGCACAACTAGATCGAGAGGCTCTCGCACTTGTTCAAGCCGTCAAACACTTCCATCAATACCTATCGGGGCGACGATTTACATTAATTACGGACCACAAACCGCTACTTGGTATATTCGACCAAAAAAGAAAGAACGGAGTATGTTTTATCACCAAAAATGAACCGATATAAGATCACACTTTCGGCTTACGCGTACGAATTGATGTACCGACCGGCGAAAAATCACGGAAACGCGGATTTCCTTTCGAGGTTTCCAATGAAAGAAGAAGCAACAGAAAATGAAAAAGTCGGCGATATTCTTATGCTCGAAGGAGTAACGCGAAACCCCATCACAACAAGCGAAATAGCTAACGAGACGGAAAAAAATAAGACTCTCCGACAAGTGAAAACATGGCTTCAAACAGAATGGCCACACAAAATCGAAAAAAAATTTTCAGTGTTCTGGCAGAAAAGAAACGAAATGTCGACAATCGATAACTGTTTAATCTGGGGAACACGCGTCGTGGTACCACCGGTTTTCCGACCAGAAATGCTCAACTACTTGCACGCAAATCACCCAGGCATTGTAGCTACAAAAGCATATGCCCGATCATACGTATGGTAGCCCGGTATAAACAACGACATAGAGCTAAAAATAAAAAATTGCGACCAGTGTCAGGAAGTACGAAACAACCCACCAAGAGCACCAATTCAAAAGTGGGAATGTCCAGAGGAACCTTGGACACGACTTCACGTCGACTTCGCAGGACCTTTCCAGGGACAAACATTTCTAATAATCGTTGACGCCTACACAAAATGGACTGAAGTGCGACGCGTTTCATCGACAATGTCGGATAATGTTATCCGAGAACTCAGAAAACTATTTGCAACCTTCGGAGTTCCGAAAATTATAGTTTCGGATAACGACACATCTTTTCGATCGAAAGAAATGGAAACGTTCTATAAAAAAAACGGGATACAATTCGTATTTATCGCACCATACCATCCGTCATCGAATGGTCAAGCAGAGAGAGCCGTCCAAGAAACAAAAAAGTCGCTGAAAACGCTGAAAGAAGGGGACTGGGAGACAAAAATTAGTCGATATCTGCTAAAGCAACACTCGACGCCAGCCGCCGCGACGGGCCTGCCGCCCGCAGAGCTTATGCTCAGAGGAAAAATACGCTTACCATTGGACAGAATACTACCAGGAGAGGGTTACCGAAAGCCACGCGGAAACGAGACGCCAAAAGGAGCCCGAGAATTGCAACCGCATGACAAAGTGCAAATGAAGACACACGACGTACGAAATCCAGGATGATGCAACCGGAATAAATCACAAGAGGCACATTGACCATCTACGAAGAGTTCCTAACGAAAAATAAATAAATCAAGAAATAAATAAGCAAATAAATGAATAAATAAATAAATAAATAAATAAATAAATAAATAAATAAATAAATAAATAAATAAATAAATAAATAAATGAATAAATAAATAAATAGATAAATAAATAAATAAATAAATAAATAAATAAATAAATAGATAAATTCATAATTATTGAAGAACGGAAGAAACCAGGATTCGACATTCGAGCTTATAATTTAAGACAAAGACCGCTGGAGAAAACGAAACGTTGCGACAACTAGAGGGGAGGGGCGTCGTGTACCGGCAACGAGAGGCAGAGACTCGGTAGAAGAAAAGGGTCTCGTGAAACGAGAGAGGGAGACCAGTCGTTGCCGAACCGTGTAAACGATCGGTGTGTAATCCCCCCGTAAATAAACAGCCGAAATGGTATCGTGAATCCGGAGTTCTTATTCCAATATCCTTCAAGAATATACATTTTTACACGAAGTGTGATTAATAGAATCAATTGACATTAAAAAAAAAAATCGCCCAAGCATTCGACATATTCTTCGTAGAATCGCCGTTGCGGGGTTTGAACTCACGACCAACGAAACCTGCCTACCTACCTAACCTATCTATCTACCTCGCTACCCACTTGGCTATTCTGACATTCGTGATCTCGATGACTTTAAATCCATAATTGGTTCATCTAAGATGGCCGTCAAGAAATTTCATTTTATCACTCAGTCATCGGAACAGGCAAGTCGTGTTCTGGATATGTATATATGTATTAGGGTGGTCCTTAAAAAAAAAGTCTCGCTCCCCACCTTCCAAATGATTCTAGACCATAAAAAAGGAATTTTCATATTTTTTTCCGATTTTTAAATTTACCCTCTGCTTTGCCTGAATTCATTTGAAAGTTTTTAAAATCATTTATGTCACATTTCCTATTTTCACGAAAAAGGTCGGGGAAAAAAATCTGAAAGAAATATATATTGTAAAAAACTATAAGGCTGTGTTCGTAATGTTGAAACATACCGAACATTTATTTCGTTATTTCTTTCTTTCTCGCAAGTAAAGAAAAACTGTACTTCTATATGCTTAGTACTTTTGATAGACTCTGGCGTCTATACGATCGTTATCGCTCTTTGATTGTCGCAGAATACATCTGTTGCATATAATTGCTTACAATTTAAATCTTCTAATAATTTTCTTAACCAAATTAACTCTTTTGTAACTGAACATAAAGCAATGAATTCGGCTTCTGTTGTCGACGTTGCAGTGACGGTTTGTTTCTTTGAGCTCCAAGCTATAGGCCCTGAATTTAAGAAACAAAGCCAACCAGTTGTGCTTAACCTGCTGTCTACGTCACCTGCAAAATCAGCATCACTATAGCCTTTCAACTCTAAATCATCTGAATTAAAATTAAAGGAAATTCCATTTTTAATTGTTCCCTTTAAATATCTAAAAACTCTCTTCACTGCGTTCCAATGTTTGGTTTGAGGTTTTTCCATATGGCGACTTAATATTCCTACACTGTAGGCTATATCAGGCCTAGTACCGATCATTAAATATATTAGAGACCCTATTGCTTGCCTGTATGGAAAATCTTCTTTTTCTTCTGTCTCCGTATTTATACTTGATAATCTTATACCTGGGTCTGCTGGTGTTGTAACAGGATTACAATTTTCCATGTAAAATCGCCGCAGAATTTCTTTCGTGTACGAACCCTGGGTATTGTTAATTTTCCATGTTTCTCTTCTATTTGCAAACCTCCGAAATACCCGGCTATAGAGCTTTGAATTCAAAATTGTTTGTTTATCTCATTCAGCAAAACATCCATTTCATTTTCATAATTTCGACACAATAACCCATCATCAACATAAATGGCTAAGTACAGTTGTTTTTCGTTTTCGAAAAATACACACGGATCTGCTTTCGACTGCACGAAACCCCACTTCACAAGAAAACTCACGAATTTCGCGTTCCACTGTCTCGAAGCTTGTTTTAAGCCGTAAAGCGCTTTGTCTGGCAGACACACTTTGCCATTATCCTGCACACACCCATTCGGTTGCTCCATGTAGATCGTTTCCGATAAGCGTCCATGTAGAAACGCCGTCTTAATATCGAATTGTAGAATTTTCATTCCTTTAGCTGCTGCCATTGCAATCAGTGTTTTCACTGAATCGAACTTGTCCACTGGAGAGAACGTTTCTTCGTAATCTATGCCGTATTTTTGTGAGCATCCGCAAGCTACTAGCCTCGCTTTGTAACGATCGATCTCACCGTTTACTTTCAATTTTTTCTTAAAAACCCAACGATTTGTTATAATATTTGTATTCTTCGGTCTGTCCACCAATGTCCAAGTATTATTTTCTTTCAGCGAATTTAATTCATCGCTGATCGCTTCCAACTGTCACGTCCGCCGCACGTATATATTTATATATATGCAAATCTTTAGGTATTTTATGTATTTTAGAATCATTATCATCTCTATTTTTACGTGGCACGAGGCGATAAAATGCGCAGCGGCGCGTTGCAACGACAGCGTTCCCGCGCGTGCCGAGTTCCCGATGTAAGGAACACCGGGATGAGGCAGCGCGAGAAATCACGCGCCGCGGAAACGATCTTCGCGTTTTCGCGGACTCGGGGTGTAAGTTAACACCGGAATCGGGTGATCGCGAGACATCACATTTTGCGGATGATTCTCGCGATTTCGCCGATCCAAAGTGTAACCGAACGCCGAGATCGGGTGAGCGCGAGGCATCACGCGCATCGACGATGACCTTCGTGAGGCGAGACGTTTTATACCAGCGTAGTCCAACCCCTGAGCACTGAGCAAAAACCTGTCAACTCGTCAATCCCCTCTCTTACCCACCGTAAGGCTAGCGCGCGGTAGACGTGTCGCACTGGTAGGGGATCGGCTCCGCTCGGCTGTATGGCGACCGCAGAGAAAGGGAAGAAAAGCAAGTTAGGAGACGCGCGGCGAATCGTGGTTGGGCATCCCTGTTTTATACTATGCAATTTCGACGAAAAACCCCGCTCGCTGTCCGACGCCCCAAGGTGTGCCGGACGAGCGAGTGGAACCAGTCCCGTCAGAGACCGCGAAAAGCTAACTTCTACGGAAGCCGACTCCTTCGGAGCTTCCGTGTAAAGAGTATCAGTTCTCTCGGAGTAATATCGCGAAGATCGGGAAACCTAGATCGGTACCGGTACCAGAGACATCTCGCGTTACGGAGTGAGTCTTCGTCGATAACTTCAGTGCTTAAATCAAATCGTGCCACGAACTTCGTAAAGACGTGTAGTTTTAGTGAAGAACGAGTGAGCGTGAGTGAGTGAGGGTGATCGCAAATTTTGTAAGAGCTATCCACTGCGCAACAGCGGTACCGGCCAAGTACAGCGAGCGCCGAGCGTCACGAGTGAGTACCGGCATGAGAGAGAGAGCGTGTGTTGGAACTAGTGTGTAAACTTAACCATTGTAACGGCAGCTTCCTCATCTATTGATTTTCAACACCCATATTAATAATTACAAACATTCATGCAATAATCAAATGTAAATTGGCCACTTTAATACCGTTAAGAAGCCCTTCACTTAGAATTTTCCTAACATATTATCAACCCCAATAAATAAACGTAATAGAGTGAATGAGATCCGTTTCTTGAATTATTTTCTCTTGGCCCAGTCCCCGGAGACGCCCTGTATAGGACGAACACCAACTACCCCGCAGCAAAATTAAAAATAAACTTCTACGCTTCTCGTAGAGGGTTGATTAGACGCGTGCGAGACCGCTCCGCACGTCACAAATTAACTGGTGTCAGAAGTGGGATACCGGTGATTTTTCTTTGGTGCGTGGGCTTGGAGATTTAATTTTGGAAATAGTTCTCAGGAGTTAAGACAACCTATCCTTGACGATCTCCCTTCCATAGGACTTGTCGTTTTAAATATCGATTAGGAAATAAAAATTTGAAAATGCCCGTGGACGGCGTCAGTTCAGCGGCCGACCGGACGGCCGACTTAATCGCCAGCGTGACCTCAATGGCTGAAAACTTAGCCATCCAAAATAATTTTAAAAATATTCCCGAGTTTGACGGGAAGAACATACCGTTGAGGGACTCTTTGCAGGATATACAAAACGCAGTGTCGTTCGTGCCGGAAGCGTCCGAGCCACAATACATAAAAGCAGTAATAACACGGTTACGCGGCGACGCGCGAAATTGCGTCTATGGGGAAAAAATTGAAACCGTAGCGGGGCTAGTGAAAATATTGAAAAATCGTCTCGCCCGAGGTAAGACTTACGAGTATTATACGGATGCTCTCTCAACGGTTCGGATGAAGCGCGATCAAACCGTTGGGCAATTCTACGACAAAGTGCGGATTTTGCTTAGCGGGGGAAGAAGTACGTTCGAATCCCATTTTGGCGTAGATCCGCCGGAGTTAAAACGGGATCCGCTACATCAGATCGCGTTAAGTTCATTTATTAACGGGTTACCCTCTCACATCGGAGACGCTGTAGATTTGTGGGAGCCAGAAACTCTGGAAGCAGCTTTTAAAATCGCGGAAAAACTCGCGCTCCGTGAAAGCCGACGGAAGGTTGGCGAAACAAGTAGAGGCGAGACCGCGCGAGTCCTTTATTCTCCACACGGACAGATGTCTGCTCCAGAGCTTCGTAACGAGAAAGGGAAATTTTTCCTCGATACGGGTTCTTCGGCCAGTTTGATCAAACTGAGTGCCCTCGATCAAGATTTAATTGTAAATACCGATGAATAGAATTTGGGTAACTGGTTTAGAGGAAACGGATATTCCGACACTCGGTTCTGTTGTCCTCCATATTTCTAAAAATCCGACAAAATTTTACGTGCTCCGAAAATTGCCCCTGAAAAGCGACGCGTTAATCGGTAAGCCATATTTTTTCGCAGAGAAAGCCGAAATTTCGTTCAATCACAACACTTTAGTCACCTCGAGTGATCCGATACGACCGACCCTTTTGTAGGGTTGCCTCCCTCCAACGTGAATTTATGCGAGCGCGTGTTAGCAACTAAAATCACCTCGGGTAAACGAAGCTATAAATTGCGCGCGCGAATGAGTGAACAAATAAGCATACATTAAAAATGCGAATTTAAAGGAGGGATATTTACCGCAACTCGAAACTCAACCGGGTGTGTATATCGGGGAAAGTATTGTTGCTTCTTCAGAGGGTTCGTGCTACGTTTTGGCAATAAATACGCGATACGACGACGTTGAATTAGAGATCAAGCCTCAGGAACTCGGAGATTTCGAGCGTTGTAGAGATGACGGGTATTCGAGCGGAGAAAGCTCCTACGGTAGCGGCACAGAAACTACTCTACCGACGGATCGGGTGGAGGCTATAATAAAATCGTTGCGATTAGATAGGCTCAACGATGTCGAGCGCGCGCATTTGATACATCTTGTCGAGGAATACCCTCACATGTTCAAGTTACCCGGCGACAGATTGCGATGCACGGAACAAGTCCATCATCGAATCCCGACGGTAGACGAGCTGCCGGTGAACGCAAAACAATATAGATTTCCGTTAGTGTATCGGGCGGAACTGGAACGGCAAGTAGAGAAAAAGTTACCGGACGGAATAATTGTTCATTCTCGCTCTCCGTATAACTCGCCAGTTTGGATTGTTCCCAAAAAGCCCGATTCCCAAGGCAATCCGCGGATGCGCATGGTAATCGATTTTCGCAAATTGAACGAGAAGACGATTTCCGACGCGTATCCTCTACCGAATATGATTGAAATTCTCGAACAGCTGGGAAAAGCTACCTATTTTTCAACCTTTGATCTAGCGAGCGGCTTCCAACAGATACCGATGGATCCGTACGATAGCGCGAAGACCGCGTTTTCCACGATAAATGGGCATTATAAGTACGCTCGGATGCCCGAGGGTCTGAAGAACGCGCCCGCGACCTTTCAGCGCTTGATGGATCGAGTGCTGATCGGGTTGCAGGGCACGGAGTTATTCGTGTATCTCGACGATATTGTTGTGTTCGCAGAAACTCTAGACGAGCATAGAATCAAAGTCCGTCGTCTCATGCGACGTCTCGAGGATGCTAATCTCGTCCTTGAGCCGGACAAGTGTGAGTTTTTGTGCAGCGAAGTCGCTTATCTCGGGCATATTGTTAGTCGCGATGGGCTACGAATGGATCCGAAGAAATTAGAGGCCGTGCGGAAATTCCCGCATCCTAAAACGCAGAAAAATGTACGCCAATTTCTGGGACTCGCCGGTTATTATCGTCGATTTTTACCCGATTTTGCCGCAAGATCGAAACCGTTATCGGACTTGCTCAAAAAGAGAAAAACATTCGTATGGGAGCGAGAACAGAAAAACAGTTTTTGCACCCTTCGCAAAGAACTGTGCCGAGAACCCATTCTTCAATATCCCGATTTATCGAAACAATTTATCTTAACCACTGACGCCTCGGAATTTGCACTTGGAGCAGTGCTATCGCAAATTCACGATGGCCATGATTTACCAGTCGCCTATCATTCCAGAATTTTCTCAAGTGCGGAGAAAAATTACGGGACTACGGAACAAGAGTGCCTGGCTATAATCGATTCAATTGAACATTTCTCTACATATCTTTATGGAAGGAAATTCAAGCTTGTGAGTGGCCATGAGCCTCTCAAATGGATGCGCACTACGCTTGATCCAGGCAAGAGGCTCAGCCGATGGAAAATTAGATTGTGTAAATACGATTACGAATTTCAACCTAAGCCGGGGCGCGAAAATATAAACGCCGACGCACTCTCCCGTTACCCCGTAGACCCAGCGTTAATCTCGGCCTCGAGTGATTCGGACAAGGAATTAAAGATCACCCAGAAAGCACAAGTATTGCCTCTAGAAATAAATCCTTCCGGTACTCGCAAAGGCCTTGCGTCTATCACACGGGGATCAAATGTTGCCGCATCAGCAGCAGGCCTGTCGAAGGCCGATGCGTCGATTGTGGCCGCGCGCACACGCTCGCGGCTACGCAGCGCGCCCCCGGTGTCAACAGTACCTGAAAGGAGGGAGGGGAGCTCGGATAGTTCCGGCCCGGTGGCGAGACGCACTCGCGGAAAAATCGGTGTAAGGTCTGTGAGACGCTTACCCCCCGCCAAGGTGAAACCCGCCGAAACGGATTCGGAGAGTTCTGAGCCTCCTATACAGCGCATACATCGCAGCATGCTGCCTACTCCGTTGCTTCCCTCGAAAAGACCAATGCCTCCATCTCCTGCTCCGGTCAAACCCCTCGAGGACCCCCAAAATTCCTCGTCTTCATCAGCGTCCGTAAGCGCAACATCTGATCAGAAATCTAATGCAATTACAATCTCGATAGGCGCGCCTACTAATGAATCAGATGACAGCACGCTGGAATCTGAAGTGCTGAGCGAATTAGTAGAAGCAGCTGACGTTGAGGGGTCTATTAACAAATTTAATGAGACGTTGAGGCGTTTGGAGGAACGATATCATGCAAAGTCCCCCGACGCGCCCCAAAACGAGGATTTTGACGGGCCCAGTCACTTGTCGGAGGGGGATGAAGTCGAGGGGGAGGTTCGACAGATCCTTCAAGAACAAGACCCCTACGACGATGTCTCCGGAGATGCCGAACTCACTAGTCGTTTGAAAGCGTTGGACAAAAGATTCAAGTCCCCTTCGGACGAGGAACTGGTCCGGCGGCTGTGTCCGACGGAGAAAGCATTATCGCGTGCGGTTGAGGATGGGACGGAGGGAGATGACGAGAGTGACGAGCCGCCGGCTGAAAGGGAGGGAGCGTCGCGAGTGAGTGCGAGAGAGATGCCCAAGTCAAGCATGGCCGCGGGACTCGAGCACGCGCCCGTCCCCTCGCAGCCCGCTCGGACCTCTCTGCCGTCGGCTCCCCACCGCACGGTGAGATGGTCGTTGCCCAGCAACGATACGGCCCCGGCCGCTAGATCCACGCCGTACCGACCGCGTGCGTTGTCCCCACGTGCTCCGTTACTCGACAATTCCCGCGAAAATAAAAGCAATTTTATCGCTTGCCCTGATGACCTTATTATAATAGGGTCAAATCCAACCTCGTCCTTGACTACGTCGTCGGACCCCTCCAGTGATGATGAACCTGAACGGAAAAATCTTTCCGCAAAAATGAGTACGATTATAGGTACGCGAGAATGCCTAACGTATAAACCGGATAATCTAGTCCATTTTATATCCTCGGATGGAGAGCTATCCACCTCAATCGGAAAATTACTGACCGATTTAGGGAGGATAGACGGAAAAGTAATTAAGGAAAGAAAACTAAAAATTGGACAAATAGCAGTAACCCCGTATGGGTCTAATAAAATTTATAGTATCGTTATCAAAAAGCGATATTATGAGGAAACCAACGCCGAGCACATATACAAAGGATTAGAAAATCTCAAGTCCGCCCTCCAACTAACGGCGGAGAAGTCGTTCCGTATCTCACGCTCGGGCGATTATACAGATGTATTACCGCATACGAAGCTTGTGGACACGTTGAACAGGATCTTCAACAAGTCTAACGTAGTCGTAACGGTATGCTATGGTACAATTCGACGGCCACCGGTCGAACAACACTCGCAGATAATTGAAGAATTTCATGCGAGTCTTGTCGGGGGCCATCGAGGGGTAACGAAGACTTATAGGAAAATCAGGGAACGTTTTTACTGGCCTTCGGTGAGAAACGAAGTGCAAAATTTTATTCGCCGTTGCAAGGACTGTCAGGAGCGCAAGTTAGTACGAGCAAAAACACGCGAACCGATGCTCATAACCGATACACCGGCCGATGTCTTTGACAAGGTATCGCTCGATACGGTGGGTCCGCTGCCTACTACACCACATGGCAATAAACACATCCTTACGATGCAAGACCACCTTTCTAAGTATTGTTTAGCCGAACCGATACCAGACCTCAAGGCGACTACCATAGCCGAAGCCATGGCGAGGCGATTGATTGCGCAATTTGGGGCCCCCCGTGCCATCCTTACAGATCGCGGTGCGGCTTTTACCGGCAGTCAATTACGCGAAATGTCAAGAATATTTCAAATCAAACAACTTACAACTTCCGGTTACCGACCTCAAACAAATGGAGCGCTCGAACGGAGTCACATACTGTTAGCTGAATATATAGAACAGTATGCCGACACGTATGATGACTGGGATCGCTTGTTGCCTTATGCTGAATTAGCATACAACACCAGCGTGCATGAGGCAACGAATTTCACTCCGTATGAAATCGTGTACGGGAGATTGCCTCGGCTCCCAAGTCGGTTCCCCGTTGCCGATAGGTTATCAACGTATAACTCATATACCATTGAGTTAATTAAACGACTATCCGAGATACGCGAGATGGCGGGCGAAAATCAGAATCGAGCGAAGGAAACAACAAAAAAATATTATGACAAGAAAGTCCATCATTTCCCAGGTAAAGTCAACGACCTTGCCTATGTCCTTAAAGAACCTCGTAAGGGTAAGTTTGATTCCCAATACCATGGTCCCTATCGTATTGTGCAGGTAACCGATCACAGCAATGTAATATTGGAAGCCGAAAATGGGAAAAGAATGAGGAAGCATGTCGACAAGGTGAAACTGGCAGTGGTATGACGCGCTTGCCAGTTTATTTGTATAACGTTTTTACCATGTACAGCGTGACGAACTGGATGTATGCGAATGCAACCTCGGCTACGTGTATGACAAATCTGACTGTGTGCCGGAAAGTCGTCTTTGTGTGAGTGAGCAGGCTCGAATACTAGCTATCGTTCCTTCTTGCTCTACCGTCGTACCTCCTTGGTGACGTGGTCATTTTACATGCAATATGAATTTTACTACATTTAATTTCAAGCGTTCAAATCACGGTCTGAATGATCGAGCACAAGAATTTCGGCGAGTTAATAAAGTAATTTGATTATTTTATTATCGATGAATAAGATATATTGTTGCATTGTATGCAGCGCCTTTGGTTATTAACGATAAAAATTATTCGGGTAAATAGGTATTGGGTTTTGAGTCCACCGATCAAAATTAAAATAAAATAAAGCAAAAATAAATAAATCTCTGCTCGGCGGTAATGCCATCGAAAACGTGCAGCCGGATAATTGAAGTATTTAATTGATTAATAACTCTTAACAATCGAACTTTGACAAATTTTCTCTGCTATAATGCAACGATATCCCCAAATTCACGGAGAGCGAACTTTCGAGTCTGCTCAGCGGCTGATGGTGAGAACTGACGGGCGTAAGATAAATATGCGTATGAAAGTGCGTGTACGTAGGTATGTGCGAACAATATTCATGCGTGTGCTCTGCATGTGTTCACAGACGCGTGCGGGAGTAGGATAAAGAGATTTTGTAGAAGGGAAGTGCGGGAGTGTGAGTCATCCTTATCAACACGTACAATGCTGGCCGTCTTGATGCTTCTGGCCTTCACGGCCCTGGCGTCGGCCGAGCTCGACAGCACCAACGCATATCACGTTACACCGATGAAAGATCAGCCTGGAATCTACTATGAACGAGTGGCCCCCCTCCGTCTGCAGCGCGTGGACTGGAGGGTCACCGTATTTATGGACTTAGAAACTTACGTGAAAAATTTTCCCCCTGTGGAGAGTCAATTAACCGACGTATTTAAGGCATGCTGTCAAACTACACCGGAACTGAGCTGCCGCGAAATGCTTCGTTTGGAATATTTCCGTGAACTCATCGGGCGTGCAAAGTCAACGGTAAATGATCTGAAGGAAATTTCGGATAATTCCGCGTTACGCGAACCAATTCGCTCGCTTAAAATTCGTTCAATGAAAAAACGGTCGGTACCATTGGGGTTCATAGGCTCGCTTAGCAAATCACTGTTCGGGACAATGAATGAGGACGATGCGATTTATATAAACAAGCAGATAGATCGATTGTTTTCTGATCAATCAAACTTGACCCAACTAATCGGAAAGGAGATTCATGTGACTCACTCTAGGTTACAGGAACTTCATCGGGAACACCTAGTGGAAATGGATGTAGTTGATAAACTGCATACGAACGTTAACAATCTTCACCTGACATCAAACAAGGTGTTTAATCAAACCACTCTGATGATGTTTCATAACAGCTTGGTAATCTTCGCATATCGGGTTGAAACAAAATTAAATTGATGTATCGATACTTGTGAAAAATATTTACGCGCGATATCAATGGCAAGGGACGGGCGTTACGATCCTAGTGTGCTAACAGCGGCACAGTTATTGGCCGTCTCGAGAGAAATACAGTCTCGGGCGTCTGATTGCGAGTTTCCCCTCACCACCGAGTATCTACGAGGGGAACCGCTATCCCGCGTCGCCCATACGGATATCGTATTCCACTCTGGGAGAATCATCATCGTTGTACACGTTCCTCTCTTGGAGCGAACGGCTTACAACCTTTACCGAATGCATGCGTGGCCAGCCTCCCAGCTCGGAGGTGGACTGAACGGGTCAGCACACGTACAACCGTCGACGCCGTACATCGTCGTGTCAGCAGACCGCTGCACATACTTCCTGGCGGACTCTATTTATATAGAAGGATGCACGAGCGTGGAACATCGATACATTTGCACCATGGAGACCCCTCTACGAGAGGTATCAACGTCTCGACAATGCGAGATAACGATGTTGGTACAACCATCAATTGACGCATACCAGTACTGCGACATCAGAATCCAACCAACGCATGATTCATATTGGACGCACTTACCATCGCAAGGAGGATGGCTTTATTCGCTCCATAGACAAGAGAATATACACATACTGTGCCCGGGTAAAGTAGATATTACCACTACGTTGAGAGGGGCCGGCGTACTTCATCTCAGCGCCGACTGTGTAGGACGCACACGAAGCACCTCTCTCACCGGTGTACGTGTTTATGAGAGCCAGGAGCAGTATTTTTATACACCGGAAATATCGTTGAATATTTCCCTAATAGCTCCCAGCCTTGGAGAATTTCTAGACGAAAAATCAGAAAACTCGGGGCACGACAATCTCCTGTCAGAATATGCGAGAGAGGTCCGAACGGCGTGGAAAATGTCACATACGGACGAATCCCTCACCGACATACAGCGACGTCTTTCCGATATAGGCAGTCATCGCCGGGACAAGAAAGAACAGCACAGCTTATTTATGACCGGTTTTGCTCTGCATTTATTGCTCGGAACGGCGCTAATCAGCTATGTATGGCGCGCCAGCCTGTTCAAAATGATAATGCGGATCAAGCCACCCTGCGGACAGTCGAAACGAAGCCTCCACTCGAACCACTATGAAGATGTCGAAGCGGGCCAAACCAACATCGGATCCATCGGAAACTCGGATGCTGATCCCAGGACAGCTCCATCAGCACAGCTCGAGGAAGAAAAAGGAAAGGCAGTCACCCGACGCGGAAAAATGAATAGAGAGCCTGCCTGCTCCCTTCCTCGCCAAGAGCCGGAGGTAGACTATTAAAATGACGCGCCCCCATACTACACAACATCAACTTCAAGAACTTCAAACGCCAAGAATTTCAACCTTCAAAAACTTCAACCTCCAAGAACTCCGAACTTCAAGAACTTCAAACGCCAAGAACTTTAACCTCCAAGAACATCAAACTTCAAGAACTTCAAACGCCAAGAACTTCAACCTCCAAGAACCTCAACCTCCAAGGACTTCAAACTTCAAGGACTCCCAGCTTCAAGACCTCACGCGTACACGCAGATGGGGTGTAGTGCATGCCCGAGTCGATGAGGGCATCGACACCTAAGGGGGGAGGGATGTCACGTCCGCCGCACGTATATATATATATATATATATGTGCAAATATGCTTTCTATCTTTCTATCTTTGGGTATTTTATGTATTTCAGAAATATCGGGAATTTTTAATATATAATAATCATTGGGTATTTCTTTGGGTATTTTATATATTTTAGATCAATATCATCTCTATTTTCACGTGGCACGATGCGATGAAATGCGCAGCGGCGCGTTGCAACGACAGCGTTCCCGCGCGTGCCGAATTCCCGATGTAAGGAACACCGGGACGAGGCAGCGCGAGAAATCACGCGCCGCGGAAACGATCTTCGCGTTTTCGCGGACTCGGGGTGTAAGTTAACACCGGAATCGGACGATCGCGAGACATCACGTTTTGCGGATGATTCTCGCGATTTCGCGAATCCAAACTGTAACCGAACGCCGAGATCGGGTGAGCGCGAGGCATCACGCGCAACGACGATGACCTTCGTGAGGCGAGACGTTTTATATTATGCAATTTCGACGAAAAACCCCGCTCGCTGTCCGACGCCCCAAGGTGTGCCGGACGAGCGAGTGGAACCAGTCCCGTCAGAGACCGCGAAAAGCTAACTTCTACGGAAGCCGACTCCTTCGGAGCTTCCGTGTAAAGAGTATCAGTTCTCTCGGAGTAATATCGCGAAGATCGGGAAACCTAGATCGGTACCGGTACCAGAGACATCTCGCGTCACAGAGTGAGTCTTCGTCGATAAGTTTAGTGCTTAAATCAAATCGTGCCACGGACTTCGTAAAGACGTGTAGTTTTAGTGAAGAACGAGTGAGCGTGAGTGAGTGAGGGTAATCGCAAATTTTGTAAGAGCTATCCACCGCGCAACAGCGGTACCGGCCAAGTACAGCGAGCGCCGAGCGTCACGAGTGAGTACCGGTATGAAAGAGAGAGCGTGTGTTGGAACTAGTGTGTAAACTTAACCATTGTAACGGCAGCTTCCTCATCTATTGATTTTCAACACCCATATAAATAATTACAAACATTCATGCAATAATCAAATGTAAATTGGCCAATTTAATACCGTTAAGAAACCCTTCACTTAGAATTTTCCTAACATATTATCAACCCCAATGAATAAACGTAATACAGTGAATGAGATCCGTTTCTTGAATTATTTTCTCTTGGCCCAGTTCCCGGAGACGCCCTGTATAGGACGAACACCAACTACCCTGCAGCAAAATTAAAAATAAACTTCTACGCTTCCCGTAGAGGGTTGATTAGACGCGTGCGAGACCGCTCCGCACGTCACGCACGCACGCACGCACGCACGCACGCACGCACGCACACACACACACACACACACACACCCACACACACACACACACACACTGACACAAACACACGCACAACGGACACACACACACACACACACGCGCGCACACGAACACACACACACACACGCGCGCACACGAACACACACACACACACACACACACACACACACACACACACACACACACACACACACACACACACACACACACACACACACACACACACACACACACACACACACACACACACACACACACACACA
>CAXAQZ010000213.1:10000-12500 GCA_963971145.1 Sussaba pulchella
GTGTATTTACAGTTAGGCCATTTTCATTACAGTACTCACTCAGAATTATAAGTTTCCTTTTTAAATCAACCGGTGAGTAGGCCAGGATCACGAGATCGTCCGCGTACAGTAGCATGAGCAAATTCGTTTCACCGGTCAGATCTATTCCTTTCGCGTTCCTTTCGCGGAAGTAGGAGACCATATCCGAGATATAAATTTTAAACAACAAAGGGCTTAGAACCTCGCCTTGAAGCACGCCTTCACTAACATCTACTTGTTTGGTCAGCCCCTCGGTTGTTTTGACTTGTAGGGTTGCTGTGTCATATAATTTTCGTAGAATTCGTATCATTTTTGCGCTGATTCCCAATGAAAACATTTTCAACCACAACTTCATCTGCGGTACCGAGTCGAAGGCTCTCTTGAAGTCCACGAATAAGGCATATATTTTTCCCCCCGGCTGCCTGAGCCGCAGATGAACTGCTGTTTGAAGGGTGAAGATGTTATCATACACTCCCTTCCCCTTGCTGAAGCCAGCCTGTTCTTCGGGTATTGTGCTCATTTCAGTAGTCCAAAGTTCCAGCCTATCTTGTAAAATCTGTGTGAACATTTTCGTAATAACATTCACTAGGGCAATTCCTCTGTAGTTCAAAGGGTCCATCGGGTTTCCCTTCTTATGCAACATGCTGACCGTAACTTTGGACCACTGTAATGGCAGAGTCTCGCTTTCGAGTATTTTGTTGAACATTGCTAGTATATATAAAAACCATTCATCCGGTATTGACTTATAAAACTCGCTTGTAATGCCATCAACTCCCGGAGCTTTACCACACTTTGCTTTTGCAATACATTTGTCAAGTTCTTCGGGTGTTATAGGTCGATCTGTGACCGAGTCACATACACCTGAGAAATCGAGATTTGAAATAATTCTGGGTCTGTACGTAATATCCAAAAATTCTTCCCACATGGCTTTGGACGGTCCGATAAACTGCCTAGGCCGGTACTTGCATTTTCGAACCGCACTCCAAAAGAGCTTGGGGCTATTTACATTTGCAAACTTTTCCGCTAAGATGAGCACGCTCGCCTTTTTCTTTTCTTTTAAAAGATTTGAATATTCTTTTCTGCTATTTACATATAATTCAACTAGATTGTTATCACCACGCGCTGATCTCATGTTTTTCAATTGTACTTTCAGCACTTTTTTCGCATCGCGGCATTGTTTGTCAAACCATGGTTTGCACATGGATATCGTCGGTGCGTGCACTTTTCGCTTGCTCAGCCCCGCCGCTCTTGCAGCGGACAGTATTCCTCGGGATAAATTCTCGCTGAGATCATTCGTCAAAGAGAGCTCAAAGTTAATAAAGCTATACGGGGATGAGCTTAGACAGTTACTGTATGCTTCGGCTTTCTCGTCGTTCCACTGTATCGCATCTTTAGCTCCAGCATCGGTGACCGGTATAACGTTTTGCTCGGGCAATAGACAGTCCGCGAACAGCTGTACATAGACCGGTAGATGGTCGGAGCCGAAAAGATCGTCCCCTACTTTGAGATCGCAGACGTATTCGAGTTTCGAAGTATTCACCCAGACTAGGTCAACCGTGCTCGAGCCGATCTTACTGTTAAAAGTATATTGCGCCGGACAATCGCTGCTTGTTCTTCCGTTGAGTACGACAAACCCGTTTTCCGCCATGAAAACCTGGAGTTGCAGACCTCTGTCGTTTGTCACAGTGTCATTCGACTCTCTACAGGCGAGAAGACACGTGCCTTCGAAGATTTCTGTCGGTAGTTCATCCTTGTCCGAGATCCGGGCATTGAAGTCGCCTCCGAGGATGATAATATCTTCCGGGAATCGATCTACGATATCGGTTAGCGTAGGCTGCAGCAAGTCAAGCAAATCGGAGATACTTAGAGTAGGGCTGAAGTAAAGCGAGCCGACTACTGCGTGCCACGACGCACATGTAATCCTCACGAAAATCCACCAGTGCGATGTATCTATTATTTCCGAGTTCCACGTATTTTTTACGACCGTCACGAGACCACCACTGGCTCTACCTTGCGCGTTGTTTCTTGTCGCTGGACCCCATACATTGCAATGATTCCTCATTGATGGTGGCAGTGAATTGGGCTGCTCGTATTCGCACCATGTTTCGCAGAAGCAGCCGATTACCAGGTCTTCATGATGGTCATTGTTGGCCAAGTTGTTTATACCGTGGAGGTTCCAAAAAACAAGTTTCGCGCGCCCTAGTTTTTTGAGCCCGAAGGTTCATCGAATTTGGGCAACGCTGGAGGAGCGGCGCTGGCTCTTTTCTCGAGCGTACCACTTGCACGGTTCCAGTAGACCCACTCATCTTCGACCTTGAGCTTTTGGTAGCCAATTTTGACCGTTTTGCCCTCTGCCCTTAGTTCCCTAGCCTTGGCCGCAACCAGTTTAATGATTTCTTTTTCGGCGCTGGTTCGTTCGTGCTCAATGAAGATGGGCCTCTTATCCAATTTCGCTTTTTGGCTCATAATTTTTCCTTTGGTT
>CAXAQZ010000214.1:0-17242 GCA_963971145.1 Sussaba pulchella
TGTTTGTGTGTTTGTGTGTTTGTGTGTTTGTGTGTTTGTGTGTTTGTGTGTTTGTGTGTTTGTGTGTTTGTGTGTTTGTGTGTTTGTGTGTTTGTGTCTTTGTGTGTTTGTGTCTTTGTGTCTTTGTGTCTTTGTGTCTTTGTGTCTTTGTGTCTTTGTGTCTTTGTGTCTTTGTGTCTTTGTGTCTTTGTGTCTTTGTGTCTTTGTGTCTTTGTGTCTTTGTGTCTTTGTGTCTTTGTGTCTTTGTGTCTTTGTGTCTTTGTGTCTTTGTGTCTTTGTGTCTTTGTGTCTTTGTGTCTTTGTGTCTTTGTGTCTTTGTGTCTTTGTGTCTTTGTGTCTTTGTGTCTTTGTGTCTTTGTGTCTTTGTGTCTTTGTGTCTTTGTGTCTTTGTGTCTTTGTGTCTTTGTGTCTTTGTGTCTTTGTGTCTTTGTGTCTTTGTCTCTTTGTGTCTTTGTCTCTTTGTGTCTTTGTGTCTTTGTGTCTTTGTGTCTTTGTTTCTTTGTGTCTTTGTGTCTTTGTGTCTTTGTGTCTTTGTGTCTTTGTGTCTTTGTGTCTTTGTGTCTTTGTGTCTTTGTGTCTTTGTGTCTTTGTGTCTTTGTGTCTTTGTGTCTTTGTGTCTTTGTGTCTTTGTGTCTTTGTGTCTTTGTGTCTTTGTGTCTTTGTGTCTTTGTGTCTTTGTGTCTTTGTGTCTTTGTGTCTTTGTGTCTTTGTGTCTTTGTGTCTTTGTGTCTTTGTGTCTTTGTGTCTTTGTGTCTTTGTGTCTTTGTGTCTTTGTGTCTTTGTGTCTTTGTGTCTTTGTGTCTTTGTGTCTTTGTGTCTTTGTGTCTTTGTGTCTTTGTGTCTTTGTGTCTTTGTGTCTTTGTGTCTTTGTGTCTTTGTGTCTTTGTGTCTTTGTGTCTTTGTGTCTTTGTGTCTTTGTGTCTTTGTGTCTTTGTGTCTTTGTGTCTTTGTGTCTTTGTGTCTTTGTGTCTTTGTGTCTTTGTGTCTTTGTGTCTTTGTGTCTTTGTGTCTTTGTGTCTTTGTGTCTTTGTGTCTTTGTGTCTTTGTGTCTTTGTGTCTTTGTGTCTCTGTGTCTCTGTGTCTTTGTGTCTCTGTGTCTCTGTGTCTCTGTGTCTTTGTGTCTTTGTGTCTTTGTGTCATTGTGTCATTGTGTCTTTGTGTCTTTGTGTCTTTGTGTCTTTGTGTCTTTGTGTCTTTGTGTCTTTGTGTCTTCGTGTCTTTGTGTCTTTGTGTCATTGTGTCTTTGTGTCTTTGTGTCTTTGTGTCTTTGTGTCTTTGTGTCTTTGTGTCTTTGTGTCTTTGTGTCTTTGTGTCTTTGTGTCTTTGTGTCTTTGTGTCTTTGTGTCTTTGTGTCTTTGTGTCTTTGTGTTTTTGTGTCTTCGTGTCTTTGTGTCTTTGTGTCTTTGTGTCTTTGTGTCTTTGTGTCTTTGTGTCTTTGTGTCTTTGTGTCTTTGTGTCTTTGTGTCTTTGTGTCTTTGTGTCTTTGTGTCTTTGTGTCTTTGTGTCTTTGTGTCCTTGTGTCTTTGTGTCTTTGTGTCTTTGTGTCTTTGTGTCTTTGTGTCTTTGTGTCTTTGTGTCTTTGTGACTTTGTGACTTTGTGTCTTTGTGTCTTTGTGTCTTTGTGTCTTTGTGTCTTTGTGTCTTTGTGTCTTTGTGTCTTTGTGTCTTTGTGTCTTTGTGTTTTTGTGTCTTTGTGTCTTTGTGTCTTTGTGTCTTTGTGTCTTTGTGTCTTTGTGTCTTTGTGTCTTTGTGTCTTTGTGTCTTTGTGTCTTTGTGTCTTTGTGTCTTTGTGTCTTTGTGTCCTTGTGTCCTTGTGTCTTTGTGTCTTTGTGTCTTTGTGTCTTTGTGTCTTTGTGTCTTTGTGTCTTTGTGTCTTTGTGTCTTTGTGTCTTTGTGTCTTTGTGTCTTTGTGTCTTTGTGTCTTTGTGTCTTTGTGTCTTTGTGTCTTTGTGTCTTTGTGTCTTTGTGTCTTTGTGTCTTTGTGTCTTTGTGTCTTTGTGTCTTTGTGTCTTTGTGTCTTTGTGTCTTTGTGTCTTTGTGTCTTTGTGTCTTTGTGTCTTTGTGTCTTTGTGTCTTTGTGTCTTTGTGTCTTTGTGTCTTTGTGTCTTTGTGTCTTTGTGTCTTTGTGTCTTTGTGTCTTTGTGTCTTTGTGTCTTTGTGTCTTTGTGTCTTTGTGTCTTTGTGTCTTTGTGTCTTTGTGTCTTTGTGTCTTTGTGTCTTTGTGTCTTTGTGTCTTTGTGTCTTTGTGTCTTTGTGTCTTTGTGTCTTTGTGTCTTTGTGTCTTTGTGTCTTTGTGTCTTTGTGTCTTTGTGTCTTTGTGTCTTTGTGTATTTGTGTCTTTGTGTCTTTGTGTCTTTGTGTCTTTGTGTCTTTGTGTCTTTGTGTCTTTGTGTCTTTGTGTCTTTGTGTCTTTGTGTCTTTGTGTCTTTGTGTCTTTGTGTCTTTGTGTCTTTGTGTCTTTGTGTCTTTGTGTCTTTGTGTCTTCGTGTCTTTGTGTCTTTGTGTCTTTGTGTCTTTGTGTCTTTGTGTCTTCGTGTCTTCGTGTCTTTGTGTCTTTGTGTCTTTGTGTCTTTGTGTCTTTGTGTCTTTGTGTCTTTGTGTCTTTGTGTCTTTGTGTCTTTGTGTCTTTGTGTCTTTGTGTCTTTGTGTCTTTGTGTCTTTGTGTCTTTGTGTCTTTGTGTCTTTGTGTCTTTGTGTCTTTGTGTCTTTGTGTCTTTGTGTCTTTGTGTCTTTGTGTCTTTGTCTTGTGTCTTTGTGTCTTTGTGTCTTTGTGTCTTTGTGTCTTTGTGTCTTTGTGTCTTTGTGTCTTTGTGTCTTTGTGTCTTTGTGTCTTTGTGTCTTTGTGTCTTTGTGTCTTTGTGTCTTTGTGTCTTTGTGTCTTTGTGTCTTTGTGTCTTTGTGTCTTCGTGTCTTTGTGTCTGTGTGTCTTTGTGTCTTTGTGTCTTTGTGTCTTTGTGTCTTTGTGTCTTTGTGTCTTTGTGTCTTTGTGTCTTTGTGTCTTTGTGTCTTTGTGTCTTTGTGTCTTTGTGTCTTTGTGTCTTTGTGTCTTTGTGTCTTTGTGTCTTTGTGTCTTTGTGTCTTTGTGTCTTTGTGTCTTTGTGTCTCTGTGTCTTTGTGTCTTTGTGTCTTTGTGTCTTTGTGTCTTTGTGTCTTTGTGTCTTTGTGTCTTTGTGTCTTTGTGTCTTTGTGTCTTTGTGTCTTTGTGTCTTTGTGTCTTTGTGTCTTTGTGTCTTTGTGTCTTTGCGTCTTTGTGTCTTTGCGTCTTTGCGTCTTTGCGTCTTTGTGTCTTTGCGTCTTTGCGTCTTTGCGTCTTTGCGTCTTTGCGTCTTTGCGTCTTTGCGTCTTTGCGTCTTTGCGTCTTTGTGTCTTTGTGTCTTTGTGTCTTTGTGTCTTTGTGTCTTTGTGTCTTTGTGTCTTTGTGTCTTTGCGTCTTTGTGTCTTTGTGTCTTTGTGTCTTTGTGTCTTTGTGTCTTTGTGTCTTTGTGTCTTTGTGTCTTTGTGTCTTTGTGTCTTTGTGTCTTTGTGTCTTTGTGTCTTTGTGTCTTTGTGTCTTTGTGTCTTTGTGTCTTTGTGTCTTTGTGTCTTTGTGTCTTTGTGTCTTTGTGTCTTTGTGTGTTTGTGTGTTTGTGTGTTTGTGTGTTTGTGTGTTTGTGTGTTTGTGTGTTTGTGTGTTTGTGTGTTTGTGTGTTTGTGTGTTTGTGTGTTTGTGTGTTTGTGTGTTTGTGTGTTTGTGTGTTTGTGTGTTTGTGTGTTTGTGTGTTTGTGTGTTTGTGTGTTTGAGTGTTTGTGTGTTTGTGTGTTTGTGTGTTTGTGTGTTTGTGTGTTTGTGTGTTTGTGTGTTTGTATGTTTGTGTGTTTGTGTGTTTGTGTGTTTGTGTGTTTGTGTGTTTGTGTGTTTGTGTGTTTGTGTGTTTGTGTGTTTGTGTGTTTGTGTGTTTGTGTGTTTGTGTGTTTGTGTGTTTGTGTGTTTGTGTGTTTGTGTGTTTGTGTGTTTGTGTGTTTGTGTGTTTGTGTGTTTGTGTGTTTGTGTGTTTGTGTGTTTGTGTGTTTGTGTGTTTGTGTGTTTGTGTGTTTGTGTGTTTGTGTGTTTGTGTGTTTGTGTGTTTGTGTGTTTGTGTGTTTGTGTGTTTGTGTGTTTGTGTGTTTGTGTGTTTGTGTGTTTGTGTGTCTGTGTGTTTGTGTGTTTGTGTGTTTGTGTGTTTGTGTGTTTGTGTGTTTGTGTGTTTGTGTGTTTGTGTGTTTGTGTGTTTGTGTGTTTGTGTGTTTGTGTGTTTGTGTGTTTGTGTGTTTGTGTCTTTGTGTGTTTGTGTCTTTGTGTCTTTGTGTCTTTGTGTCTTTGTGTCTTTGTGTCTTTGTGTCTTTGTGTCTTTGTGTCTTTGTGTCTTTGTGTCTTTGTGTCTTTGTGTCTTTGTGTCTTTGTGTCTTTGTGTCTTTGTGTCTTTGTGTCTTTGTGTCTTTGTGTCTTTGTGTCTTTGTGTCTTTGTGTCTTTGTGTCTTTGTGTCTTTGTGTCTTTGTGTCTTTGTGTCTTTGTGTCTTTGTGCCTTTGTGTCTTTGTGTCTTTGTGTCTTTGTGTCTTTGTGTCTTTGTGTCTTTGTGTCTTTGTGTCTTTGTGTCTTTGTGTCTTTGTGTCTTTGTGTCTTTGTCTCTTTGTGTCTTTGTCTCTTTGTGTCTTTGTGTCTTTGTGTCTTTGTGTCTTTGTTTCTTTGTGTCTTTGTGTCTTTGTGTCTTTGTGTCTTTGTGTCTTTGTGTCTTTGTGTCTTTGTGTCTTTGTGTCTTTGTGTCTTTGTGTCTTTGTGTCTTTGTGTCTTTGTGTCTTTGTGTCTTTGTGTCTTTGTGTCTTTGTGTCTTTGTGTCTTTGTGTCTTTGTGTCTTTGTGTCTTTGTGTCTTTGTGTCTTTGTGTCTTTGTGTCTTTGTGTCTTTGTGTCTTTGTGTCTTTGTGTCTTTGTGTCTTTGTGTCTTTGTGTCTTTGTGTCTTTGTGTCTTTGTGTCTTTGTGTCTTTGTGTCTTTGTGTCTTTGTGTCTTTGTGTCTTTGTGTCTTTGTGTCTTTGTGTCTTTGTGTCTTTGTGTCTTTGTGTCTTTGTGTCTTTGTGTCTTTGTGTCTTTGTGTCTTTGTGTCTTTGTGTCTTTGTGTCTTTGTGTCTTTGTGTCTTTGTGTCTTTGTGTCTTTGTGTCTTTGTGTCTTTGTGTCTTTGTGTCTTTGTGTCTTTGTGTCTTTGTGTCTTTGTGTCTTTGTGTCTTTGTGTCTTTGTGTCTTTGTGTCTTTGTGTCTTTGTGTCTTTGTGTCTTTGTGTCTTTGTGTCTCTGTGTCTCTGTGTCTTTGTGTCTCTGTGTCTCTGTGTCTCTGTGTCTTTGTGTCTTTGTGTCTTTGTGTCATTGTGTCATTGTGTCTTTGTGTCTTTGTGTCTTTGTGTCTTTGTGTCTTTGTGTCTTTGTGTCTTTGTGTCTTCGTGTCTTTGTGTCTTTGTGTCATTGTGTCTTTGTGTCTTTGTGTCTTTGTGTCTTTGTGTCTTTGTGTCTTTGTGTCTTTGTGTCTTTGTGTCTTTGTGTCTTTGTGTCTTTGTGTCTTTGTGTCTTTGTGTCTTTGTGTCTTTGTGTCTTTGTGTTTTTGTGTCTTCGTGTCTTTGTGTCTTTGTGTCTTTGTGTCTTTGTGTCTTTGTGTCTTTGTGTCTTTGTGTCTTTGTGTCTTTGTGTCTTTGTGTCTTTGTGTCTTTGTGTCTTTGTGTCTTTGTGTCTTTGTGTCTTTGTGTCTTTGTGTCTTTGTGTCTTTGTGTCTTTGTGTCTTTGTGTCTTTGTGTCTTTGTGTCTTTGTGTCTTTGTGTCTTTGTGTCTTTGTGTCTTTGTGACTTTGTGTCTTTGTGTCTTTGTGTCTTTGTGTCTTTGTGTCTTTGTGTCTTTGTGTCTTTGTGTCTTTGTGTCTTTGTGTCTTTGTGTCTTTGTGTCTTTGTGTCTTTGTGTCTTTGTGTCTTTGTGTCTTTGTGTCTTTGTGTCTTTGTGTCTTTGTGTCTTTGTGTCTTTGTGTCTTTGTGTCTTTGTGTCTTTGTGTCTTTGTGTCTTGTGTCCTTGTGTCCTTGTGTCTTTGTGTCTTTGTGTCTTTGTGTCTTTGTGTCTTTGTGTCTTTGTGTCTTTGTGTCTTTGTGTCTTTGTGTCTTTGTGTCTTTGTGTCTTTGTGTCTTTGTGTCTTTGTGTCTTTGTGTCTTTGTGTCTTTGTGTCTTTGTGTCTTTGTGTCTTTGTGTCTTTGTGTCTTTGTGTCTTTGTGTCTTTGTGTCTTTGTGTCTTTGTGTCTTTGTGTCTTTGTGTCTTTGTGTCTTTGTGTCTTTGTGTCTTTGTGCCTTTGTGTCTTTGTGTCTTTGTGTCTTTGTGTCTTTGTGTCTTTGTGTCTTTGTGTCTTTGTGTCTTTGTGTCTTTGTGTCTTTGTGTCTTTGTGTCTTTGTCTCTTTGTGTCTTTGTCTCTTTGTGTCTTTGTGTCTTTGTGTCTTTGTGTCTTTGTTTCTTTGTGTCTTTGTGTCTTTGTGTCTTTGTGTCTTTGTGTCTTTGTGTCTTTGTGTCTTTGTGTCTTTGTGTCTTTGTGTCTTTGTGTCTTTGTGTCTTTGTGTCTTTGTGTCTTTGTGTCTTTGTGTCTTTGTGTCTTTGTGTCTTTGTGTCTTTGTGTCTTTGTGTCTTTGTGTCTTTGTGTCTTTGTGTCTTTGTGTCTTTGTGTCTTTGTGTCTTTGTGTCTTTGTGTCTTTGTGTCTTTGTGTCTTTGTGTCTTTGTGTCTTTGTGTCTTTGTGTCTTTGTGTCTTTGTGTCTTTGTGTCTTTGTGTCTTTGTGTCTTTGTGTCTTTGTGTCTTTGTGTCTTTGTGTCTTTGTGTCTTTGTGTCTTTGTGTCTTTGTGTCTTTGTGTCTTTGTGTCTTTGTGTCTTTGTGGTCTTTGTGTCTTTGTGTCTTTGTGTCTTTGTGTCTTTGTGTCTTTGTGTCTTTGTGTCTTTGTGTCTTTGTGTCTTTGTGTCTTTGTGTCTTTGTGTCTTTGTGTCTTTGTGTCTTTGTGTCTTTGTGTCTTTGTGTCTTTGTGTCTTTGTGTCTTTGTGTCTTTGTGTCTCTGTGTCTCTGTGTCTTTGTGTCTCTGTGTCTCTGTGTCTCTGTGTCTTTGTGTCTTTGTGTCTTTGTGTCATTGTGTCATTGTGTCTTTGTGTCTTTGTGTCTTTGTGTCTTTGTGTCTTTGTGTCTTTGTGTCTTTGTGTCTTTGTGTCTTTGTGTCTTTGTGTCATTGTGTCTTTGTGTCTTTGTGTCTTTGTGTCTTTGTGTCTTTGTGTCTTTGTGTCTTTGTGTCTTTGTGTCTTTGTGTCTTTGTGTCTTTGTGTCTTTGTGTCTTTGTGTCTTTGTGTCTTTGTGTCTTTGTGTCTTTGTGTTTTTGTGTCTTCGTGTCTTTGTGTCTTTGTGTCTTTGTGTCTTTGTGTCTTTGTGTCTTTGTGTCTTTGTGTCTTTGTGTCTTTGTGTCTTTGTGTCTTTGTGTCTTTGTGTCTTTGTGTCTTTGTGTCTTTGTGTCTTTGTGTCTTTGTGTCTTTGTGTCTTTGTGTCTTTGTGTCTTTGTGTCTTTGTGTCTTTGTGTCTTTGTGTCTTTGTGACTTTGTGACTTTGTGTCTTTGTGTCTTTGTGTCTTTGTGCCTTTGTGTCTTTGTGTCTTTGTGTCTTTGTGTCTTTGTGTCTTTGTGTCTTTGTGTCTTTGTGTCTTTGTGTCTTTGTGTCTTTGTGTCTTTGTGTCTTTGTGTCTTTGTGTCTTTGTGTCTTTGTGTCTTTGTGTCTTTGTGTCTTTGTGTCTTTGTGTCTTTGTGTCTTTGTGTCCTTGTGTCCTTGTGTCTTTGTGTCTTTGTGTCTTTGTGTCTTTGTGTCTTTGTGTCTTTGTGTCTTTGTGTCTTTGTGTCTTTGTGTCTTTGTGTCTTTGTGTCTTTGTGTCTTTGTGTCTTTGTGTCTTTGCGTCTTTGTGTCTTTGTGTCTTTGTGTCTTTGTGTCTTTGTGTCTTTGTGTCTTTGTGTCTTTGTGTCTTTGTGTCTTTGTGTCTTTGTGTCTTTGTGTCTTTGTGTCTTTGTGTCTTTGTGTCTTTGTGTCTTTGTGTCTTTGTGTCTTTGTGTCTTTGTGTCTTTGTGTCTTTGTGTCTTTGTGTGTTTGTGTGTTTGTGTGTTTGTGTGTTTGTGTGTTTGTGTGTTTGTGTGTTTGTGTGTTTGTGTGTTTGTGTGTTTGTGTGTTTGTGTGTTTGTGTGTTTGTGTGTTTGTGTGTTTGTGTGTTTGTGTGTTTGTGTGTTTGTGTGTTTGAGTGTTTGTGTGTTTGTGTGTTTGTGTGTTTGTGTGTTTGTATGTTTGTGTGTTTGTGTGTTTGTGTGTTTGTGTGTTTGTGTGTTTGTGTGTTTGTGTGTTTGTGTGTTTGTGTGTTTGTGTGTTTGTGTGTTTGTGTGTTTGTGTGTTTGTGTGTTTGTGTGTTTGTGTGTTTGTGTGTTTGTGTGTTTGTGTGTTTGTGTGTTTGTGTGTTTGTGTGTTTGTGTGTTTGTGTGTTTGTGTGTTTGTGTGTTTGTGTGTTTGTGTGTTTGTGTGTTTGTGTGTTTGTGTGTTTGTGTGTTTGTGTGTTTGTGTGTTTGTGTGTTTGTGTGTTTGTGTGTTTGTGTGTTTGTGTGTTTGTGTGTTTGTGTGTTTGTGTGTTTGTGTGTTTGTGTGTTTGTGTGTTTGTGTGTTTGTGTGTTTGTGTGTCTGTGTGTTTGTGTGTTTGTGTGTTTGTGTGTTTGTGTGTTTGTGTGTTTGTGTGTTTGTGTGTTTGTGTGTTTGTGTGTTTGTGTGTTTGTGTGTTTGTGTGTTTGTGTGTTTGTGTCTTTGTGTGTTTGTGTCTTTGTGTCTTTGTGTCTTTGTGTCTTTGTGTCTTTGTGTCTTTGTGTCTTTGTGTCTTTGTGTCTTTGTGTCTTTGTGTCTTTGTGTCTTTGTGTCTTTGTGTCTTTGTGTCTTTGTGTCTTTGTGTCTTTGTGTCTTTGTGTCTTTGTGTCTTTGTGTCTTTGTGTCTTTGTGTCTTTGTGTCTTTGTGTCTTTGTGTCTTTGTGTCTTTGTGTCTTTGTGTCTTTGTGTCTTTGTGTCTTTGTGTCTTTGTGTCTTTGTGTCTTTGTGTCTTTGTGTCTTTGTGTCTTTGTGTCTTTGTGTCTTTGTGTCTTTGTGTCTTTGTCTCTTTGTGTCTTTGTCTCTTTGTGTCTTTGTCTCTTTGTGTCTTTGTGTCTTTGTGTCTTTGTGTCTTTGTTTCTTTGTGTCTTTGTGTCTTTGTGTCTTTGTGTCTTTGTGTCTTTGTGTCTTTGTGTCTTTGTGTCTTTGTGTCTTTGTGTCTTTGTGTCTTTGTGTCTTTGTGTCTTTGTGTCTTTGTGTCTTTGTGTCTTTGTGTCTTTGTGTCTTTGTGTCTTTGTGTCTTTGTGTCTTTGTGTCTTTGTGTCTTTGTGTCTTTGTGTCTTTGTGTCTTTGTGTCTTTGTGTCTTTGTGTCTTTGTGTCTTTGTGTCTTTGTGTCTTTGTGTCTTTGTGTCTTTGTGTCTTTGTGTCTTTGTGTCTTTGTGTCTTTGTGTCTTTGTGTCTTTGTGTCTTTGTGTCTTTGTGTCTTTGTGTCTTTGTGTCTTTGTGTCTTTGTGTCTTTGTGTCTTTGTGTCTTTGTGTCTTTGTGTCTTTGTGTCTTTGTGTCTTTGTGTCTTTGTGTCTTTGTGTCTTTGTGTCTTTGTGTCTTTGTGTCTTTGTGTCTTTGTGTCTTTGTGTCTTTGTGTCTTTGTGTCTTTGTGTCTTTGTGTCTTTGTGTCTTTGTGTCTTTGTGTCTTTGTGTCTTTGTGTCTTTGTGTCTTTGTGTCTTTGTGTCTTTGTGTCTCTGTGTCTTTGTGTCTCTGTGTCTCTGTGTCTCTGTGTCTTTGTGTCTTTGTGTCTTTGTGTCATTGTGTCATTGTGTCTTTGTGTCTTTGTGTCTTTGTGTCTTTGTGTCTTTGTGTCTTTGTGTCTTTGTGTCTTTGTGTCTTTGTGTCTTTGTGTCTTTGTGTCATTGTGTCTTTGTGTCTTTGTGTCTTTGTGTCTTTGTGTCTTTGTGTCTTTGTGTCTTTGTGTCTTTGTGTCTTTGTGTCTTTGTGTCTTTGTGTCTTTGTGTCTTTGTGTCTTTGTGTCTTTGTGTCTTTGTGTCTTTGTGTCTTTGTGTTTTTGTGTCTTCGTGTCTTTGTGTCTTTGTGTCTTTGTGTCTTTGTGTCTTTGTGTCTTTGTGTCTTTGTGTCTTTGTGTCTTTGTGTCTTTGTGTCTTTGTGTCTTTGTGTCTTTGTGTCTTTGTGTCTTTGTGTCTTTGTGCCTTTGTGTCTTTGTGTCTTTGTGTCTTTGTGTCTTTGTGTCTTTGTGTCTTTGTGACTTTGTGACTTTGTGTCTTTGTGTCTTTGTGTCTTTCGGTCTTTGTGTCTTTGTGTCTTTGTGTCTTTGTGTCTTTGTGTCTTTGTGTCTTTGTGTCTTTGTGTCTTTGTGTCTTTGTGTCTTTGTGTCTTTGTGTCTTTGTGTCTTTGTGTCTTTGTGTCTTTGTGTCTTTGTGTCTTTGTGTCTTTGTGTCTTTGTGTCTTTGTGTCTTTGTGTCTTTGTGTCCTTGTGTCCTTGTGTCTTTGTGTCTTTGTGTCTTTGTGTCTTTGTGTCTTTGTGTCTTTGTGTCTTTGTGTCTTTGTGTCTTTGTGTCTTTGTGTCTTTGTGTCTTTGTGTCTTTGTGTCTTTGTGTCTTTGTGTCTTTGTGTCTTTGTGTCTTTGTGTCTTTGTGTTTTTGTGTCTTTGTGTCTTTGTGTCTTTGCGTCTTTGCGTCTTTGCGTCTTTGCGTCTTTGCGTCTTTGCGTCTTTGTGTCTTTGTGTCTTTGTGTCTTTGTGTCTTTGCGTCTTTGCGTCTTTGCGTCTTTGTGTCTTTGTGTCTTTGTGTCTTTGTGTCTTTGTGTCTTTGTGTCTTTGTGTCTTTGTGTCTTTGTGTCTTTGTGTCTTTGTGTTTTTGTGTCTTTGTGTCTTTGTGTCTTTGTGTCTTTGTGTCTTTGTGTCTTTGTGTCTTTGTGTCTTTGTGTCTTTGTGTCTTTGTGTCTTTGTGTCTTTGTGTCTTTGTGTCTTTGTGTCTTTGTGTCTTTGTGTCTTTGTGTCTTTGTGTCTTTGTGTCTTTGTGTCTTTGTGTCTTTGTGTCTTTGTGTCTTTGTGTCTTTGTGTCTTTGTGTCTTTGTGTCTTTGTGTCTTTGTGTCTTTGTGTCTTTGTGTCTTTGTGTCTTTGTGTCTTTGTGTCTTTGTGTCTTTGTGTCTTTGTGTCTTTGTGTCTTTGTGTCTTTGTGTCTTTGTGTCTTTGTGTCTTTGTGTCTTTGTGTCTTTGTGTCTTTGTGTCTTTGTGTCTTTGTGTCTTTGTGTCTTTGTGTCTTTGTGTCTTTGTGTCTTTGTGTCTTTGTGTCTTTGTGTCTTTGTGTCTTTGTGTCTTTGTGTCTTTGTGTCTTTGTGTCTTTGTGTCTTTGTGTCTTTGTGTCTTTGTGTCTTTGTGTCTTTGTGTCTTTGTGTCTTTGTGTCTTTGTGTCTTTGTGTCTTTGTGTCTTTGTGTCTTTGTGTCTTTGTGTCTTTGTGTCTTTGTGTCTTTGTGTCTTTGTGTCTTTGTGTCTTTGTGTCTTTGTGTCTTTGTGTCTTTGTGTCTTTGTGTCTTTGTGTCTTTGTGTCTTTGTGTCTTTGTGTCTTTGTGTCTTTGTGTCTTTGTGTCTTTGTGTCTTTGTGTCTTTGTGTCTTTGTGTCTTTGTGTCTTTGTGTCTTTGTGTCTTTGTGTCTTTGTGTCTTTGTGTCTTTGTGTCTTTGTGTCTTTGTGTCTTTGTGTCTTTGTGTCTTTGTGTCTTTGTGTCTTTGTGTCTTTGTGTCTTTGTGTCTTTGTGTCTTTGTGTCTTTGTGTCTTTGTGTCTTTGTGTCTTTGTGTCTTTGTGTCTTTGTGTCTTTGTGTCTTTGTGTCTTTGTGTCTTTGTGTCTTTGTGTCTTTGTGTCTTTGTGTCTTTGTGTCTTTGTGTCTTTGTGTCTTCGTGTCTTTGTGTCTTTGTGTCTTTGTGTCTTTGTGTCTTTGTGTCTTTGTGTCTTTGTGTCTTTGTGTCTTTGTGTCTTTGTGTCTTTGTGTCTTTGTGTCTTTGTGTCTTTGTGTCTTTGTGTCTTTGTGTCTTTGTGTCTTTGTGTCTTTGTGTCTTTGTGTCTTTGTGTCTTTGTGTCTTTGTGTCTTTGTGTCTTTGTGTCTTTGTGTCTTTGTGTCTTTGTGTCTTTGTGTCTTTGTGTCTTTGTGTCTTTGTGTCTTTGTGTCTTTGTGTCTTTGTGTCTTTGTGTCTTTGTGTCTTTGTGTCTTTGTGTGTTTGTGTGTTTGTGTGTTTGTGTGTTTGTGTGTTTGTGTGTTTGTGTGTTTGTGTGTTTGTGTGTTTGTGTGTTTGTGTGTTTGTGTGTCTGTGTGTTTGTGTGTTTGTGTGTTTGTGTGTTTGTGTGTTTGTGTGTTTGTGTGTTTGTGTGTTTGTGTGTTTGTGTGTTTGTGTGTTTGTGTGTTTGTGTGTTTGTGTGTTTGTGTGTTTGTGTGTTTGTGTGTTTGTGTGTTTGTGTGTTTGTGTGTTTGTGTGTTTGTGTGTTTGTGTGTTTGTGTGTTTGTGTGTTTGTGTGTTTGTGTGTTTGTGTGTTTGTGTTTTTGTGTGTTTGTGTGTTTGTGTGTTTGTGTGTTTGTGTGTTTGTGCGTTTGTGTGTTTGTGTGTTTGTGTGTTTGTGTGTTTGTGTGTTTGTGTGTTTGTGTGTTTGTGTGTTTGTGTGTTTGTGTGTTTGTGTGTTTGTGTGTTTGTGTGTTTGTGTGTTTGTGTGTTTGTGTGTTTGTGTGTTTGTGTGTTTGTGTGTTTGTGTGTTTGTCTGTTTGTGTGTTTGTGTGTTTGTGTGTTTGTGTGTTTGTGTGTTTGTGTGTTTGTGTGTTTGTGTGTTTGTGTGTTTGTGTGTTTGTGTGTTTGTGTGTTTGTGTGTTTGTGTGTTTGTGTGTTTGTGTGTTTGTGTGTTTGTGTGTTTGTGTGTTTGTGTGTTTGTGTGTTTGTGTGTTTGTGTGTTTGTGTGTTTGTGTGTTTGTGTGTTTGTGTGTTTGTGTGTTTGTGTATTTGTGTGTTTGTGTGTTTGTGTGTTTGTGTGTTCGTGTGTTTGTGTGTTTGTGTGTTTGTGTGTTTGTGTGTTTGTGTGTTTGTGTGTTTGTGTGTTTGTGTGTTTGTGTGTTTGTGTGTTTGTGTGTTTGTGTGTTTGTGTGTTTGTGTGTTTGTGTGTTTGTGTGTTTGTGTGTTTGTGTGTTTGTGTGTTTGTGTGTTTGTGTGTTTGTGTGTTTGTGTGTTTGTGTGTTTGTGTGTTTGTGTGTTTGTGTGTTTGTGTGTTTGTGTGTTTGTGTGGTTGTGTGGTTGTGTGTTTGTGTGTTTGTGTGTTTGTGTGTTTGTGTGTTTGTGTGGTTGTGTGTTTGTGTGTTTGTGTGGTTGTGTGTTTGTGTGTTTGTGTGTTTGTGTGTTTGTGTGTTTGTGTGTTTGTGTGTTTGTGTGTTTGTGTGTTTGTGTGTTTGTGTGTTTGTGTGTTTGTGTGTTTGTGTGTTTGTGTGTTTGTGTGTTTGTGTGTTTGTGTGTTTGTGTGTTTGTGTGTTTGTGTGTTTGTGTGTTTGTGTGTTTGTGTGTTTGTGTGTTTGTGTGTTTGTGTGTTTGTGTGTTTGTGTGTTTGTGTGTTTGTGTGTTTGTGTGTTTGTGTGTTTGTGTGTTTGTGTGTTTGTGTGTTTGTGTGTTTGTGTGTTTGTGTGTTTGTGTGTTTGTGTGTTTGTGTGTTCGTGTGTTTGTGTGTTCGTGTGTTTGTGTGTTTGTGTGTTTGTGTGTTTGTGTGTTTGTGTGTTTGTGTGTTTGTGTGTTTGTGTGTTTGTGTGTTTGTGTGTTTGTGTGTTTGTGTGTTTGTGTGTCTGTGTGTTTGTGTGTTTGTGTGTTTGTGTGTTTGTGTGTTTGTGTGTTTGTGTGTTTGTGTGTTTGTGTGTTTGTGTGTTTGTGTGTTTGTGTGTTTGTGTGTTTGTGTGTTTGTGTGTTTGTGTGTTTGTGTGTTTGTGTGTTTGTGTGTTTGTGTGTTTGTGTGTTTGTGTGTTTGTGTGTTTGTGTGTTTGTGTGTTTGTGTGTTTGTGTGTTTGTGTGTTTGTGTGTTTGTGTGTTTGTGTGTTTGTGTGTTTGTGTGTTTGTGTGTTTGTGTGCTTGTGTGCTTGTGTGTTTGTGTGTTTGTGTGTTTGTGTGTTTGTGTGTTTGTGTGTTTGTGTGTTTGTGTGTTTGTGTGTTTGTGTGTTTGTGTGTTTGTGTGTTTGTGTGTTTGTGTGTTTGTGTGTTTGTGTGTTTGTGTGTTTGTGTGTTTGTGTGTTTGTGTGTTTGTGTGTTTGTGTGTTTGTGTGTTTGTGTGTTTGTGTGTTTGTGTGTTTGTGTGTTTGTGTGTTTGTGTGTTTGTGTGTTTGTGTGTTTGTGTGTTTGTGTGTTTGTGTGTTTGTGTGTTTGTGTGTTTGTGTGTTTGTGTGTTTGTGTGTTTGTGTGTTTGTGTGTTTGTGTGTTTGTGTGTTTGTGTGTTTGTGTGTTCGTGTGTTTGTGTGTTCGTGTGTTTGTGTGTTTGTGTGTTTGTGTGTTTGTGTGTTTGTGTGTTTGTGTGTTTGTGTTTTTGTGTGTTTGTGTGTTTGTGTGTTTGTGTGTTTGTGTGTTTGTGTGTTTGTGTGTTTGTGTGTTTGTGTGTTTGTGTGTTTATGTGTTTGTGTGTTTGTGTGTTTGTGTGTTTGTGTGTTTGTGTGTTTGTGTGTTTGTGTGTTTGTGTGTTTGTGTGTTTGTGTGTTTGTGTGTTTGTGTGTTTGTGTGTTTGTGTGTTTGTGTGTTTGTGTGTTTGTGTGTTTGTGTGTTTGTGTGCTTGTGTGTTTGTGTGTTTGTGTGTTTGTGTGTTTGTGTGTTTGTGTCTTTGTGTCTTTGTGTCTTTGTGTCTTTGTGTCTTTGTGTCTTTGTGTCTTTGTGTCTTTGTGTCTTTGTGTCTTTGTGTCTTTGTGTCTTTGTGTCTTTGTGTCTTTGTGTCTTTGTGTCTTTGTGTCTTTGTGTCTTTGTGTCTTTGTGTCTTTGTGTCTTTGTGTCTTTGTGTCTTTGTGTCTTTGTGTCTTCGTGTCTTTGTGTCTTTGTGTCTTTGTGTCTTTGTAGCTTTGTGTCTTTGTGTCTTTGTGTCTTTGTGTCTTTGTGTCTTTGTGTCTTTGTGTCTTTGTGTCTTTGTGTCTTTGTGTCTTTGTGTCTTTGTGTCTTTGTGTCTTTGTGTCTTTGTGTCTTTGTGTCCTTGTGTCTTTGTGTCTTTGTGTCTTTGTGTCTTTGTGTCTTTGTGTCTTTGTGTCTTTGTGTCTTTGTGTCTTTGTGTCTTTGTGTCTTTCCGTCTTTGTGTCTTTGTGTCTTTGTGTCTTTGTGTCTTTGTGTCTTTGTGTCTTTGTGTCTTTGTGTCTTTGTGTCTTTGTGTCTTTGTGTCTTTGTGTCTTTGTGTCTTTGTGTCTTTGTGTCTTTGTGTCTTTGTGTCTTTGTGTCTTTGTGTCTTTGTGTCTTTGTGTCTTTGTGTCTTCGTGTCTTTGTGTCTTTGTGTCTTCGTGTCTTTGTGTCTGTGTGTCTTTGTGTCTTTGTGTCTTTGTGTCTTTGTGTCTTTGTGTCTTTGTGTCTTTGTGTCTTTGTGTCTTTGTGTCTTTGTGTCTTTGTGTCTTTGTGTCTTTGTGTCTTTGTGTCTTTGTGTCTTTGTGTCTTTGTGTGTTTGTGTGTTTGTGTGTTTGTGTGTTTGTGTGTTTGTGTGTTTGTGTGTTTGTGTGTTTGTGTGTTTGTGTGTTTGTGTGTTTGTGTGTTTGTGTGTTTGTGTGTTTGTGTGTTTGTGTGTTTGTGTGTTTGTGTGTTTGTGTGTTTGTGTGTTTGTGTGTTTGTGTGTTTGTGTGTTTGAGTGTTTGTGTGTTTGTGTGTTTGTGTGTTTGTGTGTTTGTGTGTTTGTGTGTTTGTATGTTTGTGTGTTTGTGTGTTTGTGTGTTTGTGTGTTTGTGTGTTTGTGTGTTTGTGTGTTTGTGTGTTTGTGTGTTTGTGTGTTTGTGTGTTTGTGTGTTTGTGTGTTTGTGTGTTTGTGTGTTTGTGTGTTTGTGTGTTTGTGTGTTTGTGTGTTTGTGTGTTTGTGTGTTTGTGTGTTTGTGTGTTTGTGTGTTTGTGTGTTTGTGTGTTTGTGTGTTTGTGTGTTTGTGTGTTTGTGTGTTTGTGTGTTTGTGTGTTTGTGTGTTTGTGTGTTTGTGTGTTTGTGTGTTTGTGTGTTTGTGTGTTTGTGTGTTTGTGTGTTTGTGTGTTTGTGTGTTTGTGTGTTTGTGTGTTTGTGTGTTTGTGTGTTTGTGTGTTTGTGTGTCTGTGTGTTTGTGTGTTTGTGTGTTTGTGTGTTTGTGTGTTTGTGTGTTTGTGTGTTTGTGTGTTTGTGTGTTTGTGTGTTTGTGTGTTTGTGTGTTTGTGTGTTTGTGTGTTTGTGTGTTTGTGTGTTTGTGTGTTTGTGTGTTTGTGTGTTTGTGTGTTTGTGTCTTTGTGTGTTTGTGTCTTTGTGTCTTTGTGTCTTTGTGTCTTTGTGTCTTTGTGTCTTTGTGTCTTTGTGTCTTTGTGTCTTTGTGTCTTTGTGTCTTTGTGTCTTTGTGTCTTTGTGTCTTTGTGTCTTTGTGTCTTTGTGTCTTTGTGTCTTTGTGTCTTTGTGTCTTTGTGTCTTTGTGTCTTTGTGTCTTTGTGTCTTTGTGTCTTTGTGTCTTTGTGTCTTTGTGTCTTTGTGTCTTTGTGTCTTTGTGTCTTTGTGTCTTTGTGTCTTTGTGTCTTTGTGTCTTTGTGTCTTTGTGTCTTTGTGTCTTTGTGTCTTTGTGTCTTTGTGTCTTTGTCTCTTTGTGTCTTTGTCTCTTTGTGTCTTTGTGTCTTTGTGTCTTTGTGTCTTTGTTTCTTTGTGTCTTTGTGTCTTTGTGTCTTTGTGTCTTTGTGTCTTTGTGTCTTTGTGTCTTTGTGTCTTTGTGTCTTTGTGTCTTTGTGTCTTTGTGTCTTTGTGTCTTTGTGTCTTTGTGTCTTTGTGTCTTTGTGTCTTTGTGTCTTTGTGTCTTTGTGTCTTTGTGTCTTTGTGTCTTTGTGTCTTTGTGTCTTTGTGTCTTTGTGTCTTTGTGTCTTTGTGTCTTTGTGTCTTTGTGTCTTTGTGTCTTTGTGTCTTTGTGTCTTTGTGTCTTTGTGTCTTT
>CAXAQZ010000215.1:0-20000 GCA_963971145.1 Sussaba pulchella
TCATCATCATCATCATCATCATCATCATCATCATCATCATCATCATCATCATCATCATCATCATCATCATCATCATCATCATCATCATCATCATCATCATCATCATCATCATCATCATCATCATCATCATCATCATCATCATCATCATCATCATCATCATCATCATCATCATCATCATCATCATCATCATCATCATCATCATCATCATCATCATCATCATCATCATCATCATCATCATCATCATCATCATCATCATCATCATCATCATCATCATCATCATCATCATCATCATCATCATCATCATCATCATCATCATCATCATCATCATCATCATCATCATCATCATCATCATCATCATCATCATCATCATCATCATCATCATCATCATCATCATCATCATCATCATCATCATCATCATCATCATCATCATCATCATCATCATCATCATCATCATCATCATCATCATCATCATCATCATCATCATCATCATCATCATCATCATCATCATCATCATCATCATCATCATCATCATCATCATCATCATCATCATCATCATCATCATCATCATCATCATCATCATCATCATCATCATCATCATCATCATCATCATCATCATCATCATCATCATCATCATCATCATCATCATCATCATCATCATCATCATCATCATCATCATCATCATCATCATCATCATCATCATCATCATCATCATCATCATCATCATCATCATCATCATCATCATCATCATCATCATCATCATCATCATCATCATCATCATCATCATCATCATCATCATCATCATCATCATCATCATCATCATCATCATCATCATCATCATCATCATCATCATCATCATCATCATCATCATCATCATCATCATCATCATCATCATCATCATCATCATCATCATCATCATCATCATCATCATCATCATCATCATCATCATCATCATCATCATCATCATCATCATCATCATCATCATCATCATCATCATCATCATCATCATCATCATCATCATCATCATCATCATCATCATCATCATCATCATCATCATCATCATCATCATCATCATCATCATCATCATCATCATCATCATCATCATCATCATCATCATCATCATCATCATCATCATCATCATCATCATCATCATCATCATCATCATCATCATCATCATCATCATCATCATCATCATCATCATCATCATCATCATCATCATCATCATCATCATCATCATCATCATCATCATCATCATCATCATCATCATCATCATCATCATCATCATCATCATCATCATCATCATCATCATCATCATCATCATCATCATCATCATCATCATCATCATCATCATCATCATCATCATCATCATCATCATCATCATCATCATCATCATCATCATCATCATCATCATCATCATCATCATCATCATCATCATCATCATCATCATCATCATCATCATCATCATCATCATCATCATCATCATCATCATCATCATCATCATCATCATCATCATCATCATCATCATCATCATCATCATCATCATCATCATCATCATCATCATCATCATCATCATCATCATCATCATCATCATCATCATCATCATCATCATCATCATCATCATCATCATCATCATCATCATCATCATCATCATCATCATCATCATCATCATCATCATCATCATCATCATCATCATCATCATCATCATCATCATCATCATCATCATCATCATCATCATCATCATCATCATCATCATCATCATCATCATCATCATCATCATCATCATCATCATCATCATCATCATCATCATCATCATCATCATCATCATCATCATCATCATCATCATCATCATCATCATCATCATCATCATCATCATCATCATCATCATCATCATCATCATCATCATCATCATCATCATCATCATCATCATCATCATCATCATCATCATCATCATCATCATCATCATCATCATCATCATCATCATCATCATCATCATCATCATCATCATCATCATCATCATCATCATCATCATCATCATCATCATCATCATCATCATCATCATCATCATCATCATCATCATCATCATCATCATCATCATCATCATCATCATCATCATCATCATCATCATCATCATCATCATCATCATCATCATCATCATCATCATCATCATCATCATCATCATCATCATCATCATCATCATCATCATCATCATCATCATCATCATCATCATCATCATCATCATCATCATCATCATCATCATCATCATCATCATCATCATCATCATCATCATCATCATCATCATCCTCCAGGAGGCAGAGTGTGATGTTCTTGTTAGGACGTCTCTCTGCTGGAGAAGTCCAACTCCTACTGGAGCGCGTCCCCAGGTGGCGGATAGGGGGTGTCCTCACCGGCTGCTTCGACTCCGTCAGAGCGACCGGCGGACTGGGATGAAATAAAATAGTCCCCGCGGACCAAACGTGTCGCGTGGGGAAGGATACCCCGATAATAAACCTCGGGGAAGGAACCCCGACTTAAAAAACCTAGGGGAAGGAACCCCGATTTCAAACCAAATATGAGCGACGACGAGATGTGTAAGAAGTTTACGGTGCAGAGGAGGGATACCTCAGTACCGGTCCAGGTCAGCTGTGGTACCGCGGGCAGCGCTGGATCGTCATCAAATGACTGCGAATCATTCGAAGTGAATGACCAGACCTTGAGAGTTACTGGAAGACAAGGATGTCTCATAGCCGACATTCGGCAGGCGAATGTGACGGATATCGGTATGGACCCGTTTGCGCGGAGGGACTCGATCTGCCGATCACCACCGAGAGGGCGGGCCCACTCGTTTCCGGGAGTTGAAGAGACCTTTCAAGAATCGACGAAACCAGCGTTAACGTCACTTGCAGCGAGCACTCAACCGACGAAAAGGAAACGGAAAGAATCGACACCAGAAAAAACACCGGATACGGACAAGGCTCCGTCGCATAGTGACTTACGCTTGCTTCAGGACATACTTAAGAAGATCACGACTCAAGTAATGAAACTCGAAACAGCAGTCAGCAAGTCGTTCAACTGCAAAAGAGAAATCAAGGACGCCTCGGCCAAACTTAGCTTCCAAGTTGAGCTTCTCCAAAACCAGGACCTCAAAGAATGCCTGGAAAAAGCCGGACAAGCCCTAGAAACCCCAGACCTAGAGAAGGAAAACCTCGAAAGTCAGCTAAAGAGCATCGAGGTGAAGCATGCCAAGGAACTCAGGGTCCTTCGGACTGTGGCATGCGAGAACTGTATAGCCCAGGCAAGGCTCCATGAAAAGAGGCAAAAACTGAAGGGTGATGGGACGCTCGAGGCATACCAACGGATTACCGAAGAGGACTGGGACGGCGGGGTTTTCGGTGAAACACAAGCCCACGATCGACCGGTTTGGGAGGCCGAAGAAAGCACGGTAATTATGCTACCCTGCAATGATAACATCGCGTCTAACGACAAGAATATGGCCAGAGCTATCGCTAGGTTTGGCGGTAAAGAGGGACTCCTTGCGCAAAAATGCGGCAAAGGAGAACTCGCGACCATGAGGCAAATCCTAAGCTTTCCAGATGCAAGTGGAACAATTAAGCAGATCAAACGGGATGTCTTCTATCCAATCATTTCAAATGGAGGTACGGAAAGCCTAGAGGACGTTAGCATAGGGGACCTATTCAGTTCTATACAAGCAACGATAGAGGCTATGAAGAAGCTTGGAAGGACCAGGATAGCTACACCGAGGATCAAAGGCAGTGTGGGAAAAGAAATGGAAAAAGTTCTCGGGTTCCTACTAGCAGAAACCGGAATTAAGGCAGCGATCCATAACGGCAACAAGAGTGATAGAGACAAAGACAAGATAAATGACGTGCCTCGCAAGACTCGCAGGTCAGAGGAATCCCTAAGGCATCGGCCCCGAAGGGCTCTTGACCATGAAGCCCTGGTGATTAGGACAGAAGGAAAGTCATACTCTGAAACGCTGAGACTAGTAAAGGAGGCAGTAAATCCGAAGGAACTTGGAATCGACATACAAACCATTCGACAGACAAGGCAAGGCGATGTGCTCCTGACTGCGAAAAGCAGCCCTAACAAAATGAGAGCTCTCGTACGAGAAATTGCAACAAAGGCCCCGACCGTGACGGCGACGGTCATGATGACAAAAAAAGTACTACATATAAGAGACATGGATGCAACGACGACAGAGGACGAAATTAAGAAGGCTATCGAAGAAGAAGCGGGCATCGACCCGACAGCAGTAGAGCTCAAAGCACTACGGCCAGCGCAGGGAGGACGACAAAACATAACGGCCATTACGACGGACGGCAACGCGCGGAGACTGCTAGAGCTCGGGCGAATTAGAATAGGCTGGGCACTATGCAGGGTACAGGAGCGAATCCAGGAGAACAAATGCCACAGGTGCTGGGAACATGGCCACACCCAGAACATGTGCAAAGGCCCGGACAGGGCAAGCCTCTGTCTCCGGTGTACGAAAGAAGGACACAAGGCGCTGTCATGTAAAAACGAGCCTTACTGCATAAGATGCAAGGAAGGGGGGCACCAGACAGGCGATAGGAAATGCCCAAAACGAGAGGCTACAAAAAGACCAGAGCAGCTCAAAGATGGAAGGTAGCGTGAGGCTCCTGCAGATCAATGCAAACAGGAGCCGAGCTGCTCATGACATGGCCCTGGCAACTAGCACGGAACTCAAGGCAAGCCTGTTACTGGTAAGTGAACCGAACCGACGAGCCATTTGCAACAGACAAGACTGGATCAGTGACAAAGACCAGGACGCGGCACTAAAAATCGTGGAGAACGACCTAGTGACAGAATCACAAGGTAGTGGGCTAGGCTTCGCCTACGTGATGACTCGAGAAGTCATTATATACAGCTGTTACTCCTCCGGAAATCAAGAGATAGGGCGACTAGAAAGAACTCTTGCGGAAATCGGAGAGCACATCCGAGAAAACCGAAGAGAAGCCATCGTCACGGGTGACTTCAATGCCAAATCACCATTGTGGGGAATGCCACGGACTGATGAGAGGGGACAGCTCATGGCCGAATGGATCGCAGAGATGGACATGGTCGTTGTCAACAGAGGAAACAACCCGACGTTCGAAAGGTATGGGTGCTCATCAATCCTGGACCTGACGCTAGCAACTGAAGGTATGGTAAGCCGAATAAGTCGCTGGGAAGTATGTGACAAAATAACACTAAGTGACCACAAATATATATTGTGTCAAATAGACCAAGATGCGGACAAACCCACAGCTGCATCTAGCACCCGCAAGGGATGGAACGTTGGCAAGCTGGACATACAGAAACTCAGCATAGAATCAAAGAAAATTGCCCCCAGTGGGGTTAACACCACGGGAGAAGGATTCTCACGGGTGCTACAATCCCTCTGCAACAGAACGATGCCTATGAAAAAAGGAAAGACCGTTAGGAAAGGAGCATACTGGTGGAATGACGACATCGCTAAACTCAGGAAAGAATGCATCAAGGCGAGGAGACTCTACACACGAAGCAGGAGAAGACAATGCGAAGAACGATGCAGGCAAGCATGGGAAGATTTCATAGGAGCCCGAAAACGATGCAAGGCGGGCATCAAAGCAGCAAAGCGAGCGAGCTGGCGAGTCGTCTGCGACGAAGTCGACAAAGACGTGTGGGGCAGTGGCTACCAGATAGCTATGAAAAAAATGACTGGATTCCCGAGAAATCCAAAATTGACAATGCAGTTCGTCACAAGGATTGCTGACGATCTTTTTCCAACGCATGACGTAGTGGTATATGAGAGGACTACGGGTGGCGAATTCATACCTTTCTCGATAGAAGAGCTTAATGCCGCTACGAGAAGGATGAAAAACGGCAAAGCACCTGGACCTGGAAACATCCCGACGGAAGTTATAAAGCAATTAGTGCAAGAAAATGCTGCATACGTCCTGGCAGTGTACAACAAGTTGGCGAGGGACGGGACATTTCCCTCAAACTGGAAGAAAGCCAAGCTGTTGCTCCTTAGGAAGGGGGACAAGCCCACGGACAAGCCGTCCTCATACAGGCCAATCTGCCTCCTGGACGGAGAAGGAAAGCTCTATGAGCAGTTACTTGTAGCAAGACTGACAAAAGAAATTGAAAGGACGGGAGACCTTGCAGATAGCCAGTACGGATTCAGGAAAAAACGGCAAACCATCGACGCCATCACAGAAGTTGTGAAAGCTGCGAAAGACGCGGAAAAGTACTCCAGTAAAAACAGAAGAATTTGCGCCGTGGTGACGGTAGACGTCAAAAACGCATTCAATAGCGCGTCATGGCAACACATTCTTGACGAGCTGAAAAAAAGACAAGTAGACGGACACCTGATAGACATAATCGAATCATACCTTAGTGCAAGAGTGATCATCCTGGAAGCAGAAGGAAGCGAAAAAGAGTGGCCCATCAACAGTGGCGTTCCGCAGGGCTCGGTCCTTGGACCGACACTGTGGAACGTCATGTATGATGGTCTGCTACGAACCGAAATGCCAAAGGGGGTCAACCTGATTGGCTTCGCAGATGACGTGGCCCTTGTTGCAAGGGAGACAAGCGAAAAAAGACTCGAAGACAAGGTCAATACCGCATTGCAAAGAATAGCCAACTGGATGGACAAAAAGGGGCTAGATCTCGCACCAGAGAAAACAGAGGCAGTGATCCTTACCAAGAAAAAGAAAATCCCGGAAGTGCGCTTCAAACTGCGGGGGGTGGAAGTCCGTCCGAGGGCGGCTATCAAGTATCTGGGCGTGTGGATCGACAATAGGCTTAAGTGGACTTGCCATATCGAGAAGGCAATAGAAAAGGCATATAAGACGACAAGAGCCCTGGCTTCAATAATGCCGAACGTCGGAGGACCTCGAGAATCCAAACGGAAATTACTGGCGAGTGTTGCGTACTCCCAGATGATGTACGCTGCACCAGTATGGTACGAAGCAGTCAACAGGAAAAGCATCGAAAGGAAAGTCAGAGCGCTCCAAAGGCAGATTCACATAAGGGTCTGCTGCGCCTACCGGACCATCTCGGCAGACGCGGCTGCAGTGATAGCGGGCATCCCCCCGATTGAATTGCTGGCAAAAGACAGAGCCAAAAGGTACGACGATAGAAACGGGATAAACGAGGAAAATGTCAGAGAAGAATCGATAATCAGCGAATGGCAGATAAAATGGGAGCGAGCACAACATGGGAGATGGACTTACAAACTCATACCGGATGTTAAAAAATGGATAACTCAAAAAAAAGGAGAAGTCAATTTTCACCTGACACAAGCCTTATCAGGACATGGCTGTTTCAAACAATTCCTTTACGAAAGAAAAAGAGCTGACTCATGCGAATGCATGTACTGTGGAGCTATAGATGACGCTGAACACACCCTATACCACTGCCCAAGGTGGAATAGGGAAAGAAACGCTTACAGGCAAAAGATGAACCTCGAATTTAACGCGACAAACATGATGAACAGTCTAATAGAATCAAAGGAAGGATGGGATGTAGCTAATCACACCGTAGAAGAAATAATGAGAAACAAGCTGATAGAGCACAGAAGAGAGCAGTAGCTCAGACAGTGGATGCACCGAAGTTAAATGTGAAAACGAGTACCGGTGTGATCTGCTTAGTGGGGGAGGAGAGGTGTTTTTTTTTAGCCAGTAAGAGTCTGGCACTACCCACAGCCCTCTGGGTGTCCTATGTAGGATTTTTTTTTATGCCCTCCTTCCAAAAAAAAAAAAAAAAAAAAAAAAAATCATCATCATCATCATCATCATCATCATCATCATCATCATCATCATCATCATCATCATCATCATCATCATCATCATCATCATCATCATCATCATCATCATCATCATCATCATCATCATCATCATCATCATCATCATCATCATCATCATCATCATCATCATCATCATCATCATCATCATCATCATCATCATCATCATCATCATCATCATCATCATCATCATCATCATCATCATCATCATCATCATCATCATCATCATCATCATCATCATCATCATCATCATCATCATCATCATCATCATCATCATCATCATCATCATCATCATCATCATCATCATCATCATCATCATCATCATCATCATCATCATCATCATCATCATCATCATCATCATCATCATCATCATCATCATCATCATCATCATCATCATCATCATCATCATCATCATCATCATCATCATCATCATCATCATCATCATCATCATCATCATCATCATCATCATCATCATCATCATCATCATCATCATCATCATCATCATCATCATCATCATCATCATCATCATCATCATCATCATCATCATCATCATCATCATCATCATCATCATCATCATCATCATCATCATCATCATCATCATCATCATCATCATCATCATCATCATCATCATCATCATCATCATCATCATCATCATCATCATCATCATCATCATCATCATCATCATCATCATCATCATCATCATCATCATCATCATCATCATCATCATCATCATCATCATCATCATCATCATCATCATCATCATCATCATCATCATCATCATCATCATCATCATCATCATCATCATCATCATCATCATCATCATCATCATCATCATCATCATCATCATCATCATCATCATCATCATCATCATCATCATCATCATCATCATCATCATCATCATCATCATCATCATCATCATCATCATCATCATCATCATCATCATCATCATCATCATCATCATCATCATCATCATCATCATCATCATCATCATCATCATCATCATCATCATCATCATCATCATCATCATCATCATCATCATCATCATCATCATCATCATCATCATCATCATCATCATCATCATCATCATCATCATCATCATCATCATCATCATCATCATCATCATCATCATCATCATCATCATCATCATCATCATCATCATCATCATCATCATCATCATCATCATCATCATCATCATCATCATCATCATCATCATCATCATCATCATCATCATCATCATCATCATCATCATCATCATCATCATCATCATCATCATCATCATCATCATCATCATCATCATCATCATCATCATCATCATCATCATCATCATCATCATCATCATCATCATCATCATCATCATCATCATCATCATCATCATCATCATCATCATCATCATCATCATCATCATCATCATCATCATCATCATCATCATCATCATCATCATCATCATCATCATCATCATCATCATCATCATCATCATCATCATCATCATCATCATCATCATCATCATCATCATCATCATCATCATCATCATCATCATCATCATCATCATCATCATCATCATCATCATCATCATCATCATCATCATCATCATCATCATCATCATCATCATCATCATCATCATCATCATCATCATCATCATCATCATCATCATCATCATCATCATCATCATCATCATCATCATCATCATCATCATCATCATCATCATCATCATCATCATCATCATCATCATCATCATCATCATCATCATCATCATCATCATCATCATCATCATCATCATCATCATCATCATCATCATCATCATCATCATCATCATCATCATCATCATCATCATCATCATCATCATCATCATCATCATCATCATCATCATCATCATCATCATCATCATCATCATCATCATCATCATCATCATCATCATCATCATCATCATCATCATCATCATCATCATCATCATCATCATCATCATCATCATCATCATCATCATCATCATCATCATCATCATCATCATCATCATCATCATCATCATCATCATCATCATCATCATCATCATCATCATCATCATCATCATCATCATCATCATCATCATCATCATCATCATCATCATCATCATCATCATCATCATCATCATCATCATCATCATCATCATCATCATCATCATCATCATCATCATCATCATCATCATCATCATCATCATCATCATCATCATCATCATCATCATCATCATCATCATCATCATCATCATCATCATCATCATCATCATCATCATCATCATCATCATCATCATCATCATCATCATCATCATCATCATCATCATCATCATCATCATCATCATCATCATCATCATCATCATCATCATCATCATCATCATCATCATCATCATCATCATCATCATCATCATCATCATCATCATCATCATCATCATCATCATCATCATCATCATCATCATCATCATCATCATCATCATCATCATCATCATCATCATCATCATCATCATCATCATCATCATCATCATCATCATCATCATCATCATCATCATCATCATCATCATCATCATCATCATCATCATCATCATCATCATCATCATCATCATCATCATCATCATCATCATCATCATCATCATCATCATCATCATCATCATCATCATCATCATCATCATCATCATCATCATCATCATCATCATCATCATCATCATCATCATCATCATCATCATCATCATCATCATCATCATCATCATCATCATCATCATCATCATCATCATCATCATCATCATCATCATCATCATCATCATCATCATCATCATCATCATCATCATCATCATCATCATCATCATCATCATCATCATCATCATCATCATCATCATCATCATCATCATCATCATCATCATCATCATCATCATCATCATCATCATCATCATCATCATCATCATCATCATCATCATCATCATCATCATCATCATCATCATCATCATCATCATCATCATCATCATCATCATCATCATCATCATCATCATCATCATCATCATCATCATCATCATCATCATCATCATCATCATCATCATCATCATCATCATCATCATCATCATCATCATCATCATCATCATCATCATCATCATCATCATCATCATCATCATCATCATCATCATCATCATCATCATCATCATCATCATCATCATCATCATCATCATCATCATCATCATCATCATCATCATCATCATCATCATCATCATCATCATCATCATCATCATCATCATCATCATCATCATCATCATCATCATCATCATCATCATCATCATCATCATCATCATCATCATCATCATCATCATCATCATCATCATCATCATCATCATCATCATCATCATCATCATCATCATCATCATCATCATCATCATCATCATCATCATCATCATCATCATCATCATCATCATCATCATCATCATCATCATCATCATCATCATCATCATCATCATCATCATCATCATCATCATCATCATCATCATCATCATCATCATCATCATCATCATCATCATCATCATCATCATCATCATCATCATCATCATCATCATCATCATCATCATCATCATCATCATCATCATCATCATCATCATCATCATCATCATCATCATCATCATCATCATCATCATCATCATCATCATCATCATCATCATCATCATCATCATCATCATCATCATCATCATCATCATCATCATCATCATCATCATCATCATCATCATCATCATCATCATCATCATCATCATCATCATCATCATCATCATCATCATCATCATCATCATCATCATCATCATCATCATCATCATCATCATCATCATCATCATCATCATCATCATCATCATCATCATCATCATCATCATCATCATCATCATCATCATCATCATCATCATCATCATCATCATCATCATCATCATCATCATCATCATCATCATCATCATCATCATCATCATCATCATCATCATCATCATCATCATCATCATCATCATCATCATCATCATCATCATCATCATCATCATCATCATCATCATCATCATCATCATCATCATCATCATCATCATCATCATCATCATCATCATCATCATCATCATCATCATCATCATCATCATCATCATCATCATCATCATCATCATCATCATCATCATCATCATCATCATCATCATCATCATCATCATCATCATCATCATCATCATCATCATCATCATCATCATCATCATCATCATCATCATCATCATCATCATCATCATCATCATCATCATCATCATCATCATCATCATCATCATCATCATCATCATCATCATCATCATCATCATCATCATCATCATCATCATCATCATCATCATCATCATCATCATCATCATCATCATCATCATCATCATCATCATCATCATCATCATCATCATCATCATCATCATCATCATCATCATCATCATCATCATCATCATCATCATCATCATCATCATCATCATCATCATCATCATCATCATCATCATCATCATCATCATCATCATCATCATCATCATCATCATCATCATCATCATCATCATCATCATCATCATCATCATCATCATCATCATCATCATCATCATCATCATCATCATCATCATCATCATCATCATCATCATCATCATCATCATCATCATCATCATCATCATCATCATCATCATCATCATCATCATCATCATCATCATCATCATCATCATCATCATCATCATCATCATCATCATCATCATCATCATCATCATCATCATCATCATCATCATCATCATCATCATCATCATCATCATCATCATCATCATCATCATCATCATCATCATCATCATCATCATCATCATCATCATCATCATCATCATCATCATCATCATCATCATCATCATCATCATCATCATCATCATCATCATCATCATCATCATCATCATCATCATCATCATCATCATCATCATCATCATCATCATCATCATCATCATCATCATCATCATCATCATCATCATCATCATCATCATCATCATCATCATCATCATCATCATCATCATCATCATCATCATCATCATCATCATCATCATCATCATCATCATCATCATCATCATCATCATCATCATCATCATCATCATCATCATCATCATCATCATCATCATCATCATCATCATCATCATCATCATCATCATCATCATCATCATCATCATCATCATCATCATCATCATCATCATCATCATCATCATCATCATCATCATCATCATCATCATCATCATCATCATCATCATCATCATCATCATCATCATCATCATCATCATCATCATCATCATCATCATCATCATCATCATCATCATCATCATCATCATCATCATCATCATCATCATCATCATCATCATCATCATCATCATCATCATCATCATCATCATCATCATCATCATCATCATCATCATCATCATCATCATCATCATCATCATCATCATCATCATCATCATCATCATCATCATCATCATCATCATCATCATCATCATCATCATCATCATCATCATCATCATCATCATCATCATCATCATCATCATCATCATCATCATCATCATCATCATCATCATCATCATCATCATCATCATCATCATCATCATCATCATCATCATCATCATCATCATCATCATCATCATCATCATCATCATCATCATCATCATCATCATCATCATCATCATCATCATCATCATCATCATCATCATCATCATCATCATCATCATCATCATCATCATCATCATCATCATCATCATCATCATCATCATCATCATCATCATCATCATCATCATCATCATCATCATCATCATCATCATCATCATCATCATCATCATCATCATCATCATCATCATCATCATCATCATCATCATCATCATCATCATCATCATCATCATCATCATCATCATCATCATCATCATCATCATCATCATCATCATCATCATCATCATCATCATCATCATCATCATCATCATCATCATCATCATCATCATCATCATCATCATCATCATCATCATCATCATCATCATCATCATCATCATCATCATCATCATCATCATCATCATCATCATCATCATCATCATCATCATCATCATCATCATCATCATCATCATCATCATCATCATCATCATCATCATCATCATCATCATCATCATCATCATCATCATCATCATCATCATCATCATCATCATCATCATCATCATCATCATCATCATCATCATCATCATCATCTTCATCATCATCATCATCATCATCATCATCATCTTCATCATCATCATCATCATCATCATCATCATCATCATCATCATCATCATCATCATCATCATCATCATCATCATCATCATCATCATCATCATCATCATCATCATCATCATCATCATCATCATCATCATCATCATCATCATCATCATCATCATCATCATCATCATCATCATCATCATCATCATCATCATCATCATCATCATCATCATCATCATCATCATCATCATCATCATCATCATCATCATCATCATCATCATCATCATCATCATCATCATCATCATCATCATCATCATCATCATCATCATCATCATCATCATCATCATCATCATCATCATCATCATCATCATCATCATCATCATCATCATCATCATCATCATCATCATCATCATCATCATCATCATCATCATCATCATCATCATCATCATCATCATCATCATCATCATCATCATCATCATCATCATCATCATCATCATCATCATCATCATCATCATCATCATCATCATCATCATCATCATCATCATCATCATCATCATCATCATCATCATCATCATCATCATCATCATCATCATCATCATCATCATCATCATCATCATCATCATCATCATCATCATCATCATCATCATCATCATCATCATCATCATCATCATCATCATCATCATCATCATCATCATCATCATCATCATCATCATCATCATCATCATCATCATCATCATCATCATCATCATCATCATCATCATCATCATCATCATCATCATCATCATCATCATCATCATCATCATCATCATCATCATCATCATCATCATCATCATCATCATCATCATCATCATCATCATCATCATCATCATCATCATCATCATCATCATCATCATCATCATCATCATCATCATCATCATCATCATCATCATCATCATCATCATCATCATCATCATCATCATCATCATCATCATCATCATCATCATCATCATCATCATCATCATCATCATCATCATCATCATCATCATCATCATCATCATCATCATCATCATCGCGGATAGGGGGGTCCTCACCGGCTGCTTTGACTTTGTCAGAGGGACCGGCGGACTGGGGTGAAATAAAATAGCCCCCGCGGACCAAACGTGTCGCGTGGGGAAGGATACCCCGACAACAAACCTAGGGGAAGGAACCCCGATAAAAAACCTAGGGGAAGGAACCCCGAATAATAAACCAAGTATGAGTGACGTTAATGAGAAGAAGAAGTTTACGGTGCAGAGGAGGGACACCTCAGTACCGGTCCAGATTAGCTGTGTTAAAGCAGGCAGCGCTGGATCGTCATCCTATGACTGCGAAAAAATCGAGAAGGGTCGTGCACCTCAACGCCATGGATCCCATCCATTATCAGAGGACTGCCCTACGGGCTCCGGGCAGGGCAAGCTTTTGCCATCAAGGCGTCAAAGCCCCCTGAAAAACCAGGCTCAAAAGGAAACGGAAGTGGCAGCGATCCCCACGAGACCAACAGTGGATTCAATCTTCCAAGTGACTGTCTCAGCGAAAGAGTCGGAGATGAACCCCTTCGCTCGGAGAGACTCCATTCTTCGGTCTCCTCCACGAGGAAGGTCACTTTCCTTTCCGGGATACAGAGAAGATGAGCAGCATCAAGGCAGCAACGCAACTCTAACGCCGAAAACGGATGTTCAACCTAGTAAAAGGAAAAGAACCGAGTCAACTCCGGAGACAACGCCGGAAGCGCGGAAAGGGAAACTTATTGAAGACTTCCCAATGATTCAGCGAACCATTGGAAAAATCATTCGCCAGGTCAAGCAGCTGGAGGCTCAAATAAGTGATGCGTACAACACGAGGACGGAAATCAAAGACCTTTCACGTAAGCTCAGCTATCAAGTAGAGTTGCTGCACAACCACGAGTGGGAAGCTTGCCTTGAAGGAGCCAGATTGGCACTCCCAAGACTAGACGGTGCCGAGAACAAAACCGAACAACTGGAGAGCAGGATCGAAGCCATGGAGGTAATGCATGCCGAAGAACTTAGAGACCTAAAAGCCGTCACCTGCAAAAGCTGCCTCGCCGAAAGAAAGCTAGTCAAAACGCGGCGACTACTGAAAGGGGATGGATCCATGCACGCATATTACCAGATCACTGAAGAGGACTGGCGAGCAGCATTCCTAGTAACAACAAAAACCAGCGACAAGCCAGTATGGGAGGCGGATGGAAATATGGCGATTCTACTTCCCTGCAGCGAGCACATTGCATCAAACGATAAGGCCGTGTCGAAATCCATCTCGAGGTTCGGTGGAATGGAAGGGCTCCGGGCCCAGAAAAGGGGAAAGGGGGAGCTGGCGAGTATGCGGCTGACTCTTAGCTTCCCAGGAGCTAATGGTACATACGTCCAAAAAGAACGGGACGTACTGTACCCAATTATTACGGACGCTACAACAAGAAAACCTGAGGAATTGGAGCTGGAAAGCATATTCAACTCCCTTGAAGCAGCAATAACTGCAGCGCGAAGTCTCGGAAAAGACAGTCTTGCCATACCAAAAATGGAGGGTAACATAGGATATGAAATCGAGAAGATTCTCGCATTTCTCGTAGCGGGAACAGAACTCCAAGCAACGGTCTTCAAGAGTGGAGCAAAAAATAACAAGGAAAGTCCTAACCGTATCCAACAGGAACCAGGTGACACGAATGGACCCACTAAACGAAAGACGCGACGTGGCCCTGATCACGAGGCCCTGCTAATAAGGGGGGAAGGGAAATCCTACGCTGATACGCTTAAGCTAATAAAGCAATCGGTGAATCCAGAAGAGCTGGGAATCGATATCCAAAACGTCAGGGAGACGAAACAAGGTGACGTGCTCCTGACAGCAAAAAGTGGCCTCGAAGAGTTGCAAGCCCTCAAAAAAGAGATCGAGAATAGGGTCCCGTCAGTAAAAGCGTCAGTAATGCATACGAAGAAGATTCTACATATAAGGGACATGGACGCAACGACAACAATAGAGGAAATCGAGAGAGCCATCGCGAGAGAAGTAGGTATCGACCCATCAACAATGGAGTTAAAAGCGCTGAGACCAGCTCGAGGTGGACGCCAAAACATCACGGCAATCGTGAACGAGGCAAGCGCACGGAAACTACTGGACCGGAGACGACTTAGGATAGGCTGGACACTTTGCCGGGTGCAAGAACGAGTCAAAGAGAGTCAGTGCTACCGATGCTGGGGGTACGGCCATACCAGGGAGAAGTGTGATCTCCCGGATCGGTCAAGCCTCTGCTTGAGATGCACACAAGAGGGGCATAAGGCTTTTGAGTGCAATAACGAGCCGTACTGTGTGAACTGCAACAAGGACGGCCACCAAACAAGCGACAGGAGCTGCCCGCACCGGGAGACCACGCGGAGACCAACTGATCCAAAAGATGTCAGGTAGCCTCAGACTCCTGCAAATAAATGCTAATAGGAGCCGAGCGGCCCACGACCTTGCCCTAGCGACGAGCGCAGAAATCGACGCGACCATACTCCTGGTTAGTGAACCAAATAGACTAGCGATAGACAACAGAAAAGACTGGGTCAGCGATCGGGGCAAGGATGCAGCGCTCAAAATCATGGAAAAGAACCTTGTCACAGAGACACAAGGGAGTGGGTCAGGATTTGCCTACGTGATGACGCGGGACGCTACGATATACAGCTGCTACTCCTCTGGCAACCAAGAAATCGAACGTCTGGACCGAACCCTTACAGAAATAGGGGAACATATACGGGGGAACCGAAAGGAAGCCATCGTGACCGGTGACTTTAACGCCAAGTCACCACTGTGGGGAATGCCCCGCACGGACGAGAGAGGACAGCTGATGGCCGAATGGATTGCGGAAATGAACATGGTCGTACTGAACCGAGGAAACCATCCTACGTTCCAACGACATGGGAGCTCTTCGATACTCGACCTAACGCTAGCGACTGAAGGCATTGTGAGTAGAGTGAGCCACTGGGAGGTGTGCGACAGGATATCGCTCAGTGATCACAACTATATACTCTGCCGAATAGACGAGAGCCCGCACATACCTGCCATAGTCCCTGAAGGGGGCGGAGGATGGATGGTCAGAAAACTTGATGAAGTGAAACTCTCTAAAGAAGCGCAAAAAATCAAACCTAGTGACGAAAACACCACAGGGGAAGGGTTCTCCCGAGTCCTTCAGTCCCTGTGTAACAAATCGATGCCACGGAAGAAGTGGAATACCAGCAGAAAACCGGTGTACTGGTGGAACGACAGCATCGCAACCCTAAGGACTGAGTGCATCAAAGCTAGAAGAATCTACACTCGAAGCATAAGGAGAAAACCGGAAGAGACGCGCACAACACTGTGGGGTGAATATATCAGTGCAAAAAAGACGCTCCGATCAGCTATCAAAACAGCCAAGCGAACGTGTTGGAGCGTGGTCTGTAAGGAGATTGACGGTGATGTATGGGGAAAAGGCTACCAGATAGCCATGAAGAGAATTACAGGATATCCAAGGAACCCGAAACTTACAATGCAGTTTACCAGGCTTGTTGCGAAAGGCCTATTTCCGATACACAGGGCTGTAACATTCGAGAGGGGCAGAAGCAACGGTTTCACTCCATTTACGAACAACGAGCTCGCAGCCGCCTGCGGGCGGTTAAAAAATGGCAAGGCGACGGGACCAAACTGCGTCCCCGCCGAAGTTATTAAGCTCCTGACGAAAGAAAACTCTCAATACGTCCTCGCAGCTTATAACCAGCTGGCGAGCAAGGGTACCTTTCCAGCAATATGGAAAAAGGCGAAACTAAGGCTCCTCAGAAAAGGAGACAAGCCGACCGATAGACCGTCCTCTTATAGACCGATCTGCCTCCTGGATACGGAAGGCAAACTGTACGAGCAACTGCTCGTGGCGAGGCTGACCAAAGAGATCGAACGGACGGGCGACCTTGCTGACAGCCAATACGGCTTCAGAAAGAAGCGCCAAACCATCGATGCCATAGGAGCAGTCGTCAGAGCAGGGATCGAAGCCGAAGCATACTCCAGCAGATGCCGCAGAATCTGCGTCGTCGTGACAATCGACGTCAGAAACGCGTTCAACAGCGCCTCATGGCAGAATATCCTCGACGAGCTTCGGGAAAGGAGAATAGACGACAGCCTGACAAATATAATCGCGTCATACCTGAGCGAAAGAGCAATAATACTTGAAGCGGAAGGGATACAGGAAGAGCTGGCAATCAATAGCGGCGTCCCGCAGGGCTCTGTGCTCGGACCAACGTTATGGAATGTCATGTATGACGGACTCTTGAGAATCGAATTGCCAGAAGGGTCAAATCTCGTCGGTTTCGCGGACGACGTAGCACTTATCGCTAAAGACACGAGCGGAGAAAGACTAGAAACGACGGTAAATATAGCATTAGAGCGGATAGCACGGTGGATGAAGCAAAAGGGACTGGACCTTGCGCCTGAAAAAACAGAGGCGCTTGTGATTACAAAAAAAAAGAAAATACCAGAGATGCGCTTCAGACTCCAGGGGGTGGAAGTTCGCCCGAAGGGGGCCATAAAATACCTTGGTGTGTGGATCGACACGAGACTAAGATGGTCACTTCATATCGAAAAGGCTATAGAAAAGGCACAGAACACGACACGAGCTCTGGCCTCGATAATGCCGAATGTAGGAGGCCCACGGGCCTGCAGGAGACGGCTGCTAGCCAGCGTTGTGCACTCCCAAGTGCTCTACGCGGCTCCTATTTGGTCGGAAGCAATGAAGAAAAAGGGAGTTAAGCGAAAAATCCGAGCGCTCCAGAGGCAAATCTTAATTAGGGTCTGTTCTGCGTACAGAACCGTATCAGCGGACGCAGCAGCAGTTATAGCGGGTATTCCCCCAATAGACCTTCTTGCAAAAGAAAGAGCAGTAAGATATCAGAACCGAAACAACGACGATGACGAACCTCCCGGGG
>CAXAQZ010000215.1:25000-32946 GCA_963971145.1 Sussaba pulchella
CATCATCATCATCATCATCATCATCATCATCATCATCATCATCATCATCATCATCATCATCATCATCATCATCATCATCATCATCATCATCATCATCATCATCATCATCATCATCATCATCATCATCATCATCATCATCATCATCATCATCATCATCATCATCATCATCATCATCATCATCATCATCATCATCATCATCATCATCATCATCATCATCATCATCATCATCATCATCATCATCATCATCATCATCATCATCATCATCATCATCATCATCTCATCATCATCATCATCATCATCATCATCATCATCATCATCATCATCATCATCATCATCATCATCATCATCATCATCATCATCATCATCATCATCATCATCATCATCATCATCATCATCATCATCATCATCATCATCATCATCATCATCATCATCATCATCATCATCATCATCATCATCATCATCATCATCATCATCATCATCATCATCATCATCATCATCATCATCATCATCATCATCATCATCATCATCATCATCATCATCATCATCATCATCATCATCATCATCATCATCATCATCATCATCATCATCATCATCATCATCATCATCATCATCATCATCATCATCATCATCATCATCATCATCATCATCATCATCATCATCATCATCATCATCATCATCATCATCATCATCATCATCATCATCATCATCATCATCATCATCATCATCATCATCATCATCATCATCATCATCATCATCATCATCATCATCATCATCATCATCATCATCATCATCATCATCATCATCATCATCATCATCATCATCATCATCATCATCATCATCATCATCATCATCATCATCATCATCATCATCATCATCATCATCATCATCATCATCATCATCATCATCATCATCATCATCATCATCATCATCATCATCATCATCTCATCATCATCATCATCATCATCATCATCATCATCATCATCATCATCATCATCATCATCATCATCATCATCATCATCATCATCATCATCATCATCATCATCATCATCATCATCATCATCATCATCATCATCATCATCATCATCATCATCATCATCATCATCATCATCATCATCATCATCATCATCATCATCATCATCATCATCTCATCATCATCATCATCATCATCATCATCATCATCATCATCATCATCATCATCATCATCATCATCATCATCATCATCATCATCATCATCATCATCATCATCATCATCATCATCATCATCATCATCATCATCATCATCATCATCATCATCATCATCATCATCATCATCATCATCATCATCATCATCATCATCATCATCATCATCATCATCATCATCATCATCATCATCATCATCATCATCATCATCATCATCATCATCATCATCATCATCATCATCATCATCATCATCATCATCATCATCATCATCATCATCATCATCATCATCATCATCATCATCATCATCATCATCATCATCATCATCATCATCATCATCATCATCATCATCATCATCATCATCATCATCATCATCATCATCATCATCATCATCATCATCATCATCATCATCATCATCATCATCATCATCATCATCATCATCATCATCATCATCATCATCATCATCATCATCATCATCATCATCATCATCATCATCATCATCATCATCATCATCATCATCATCATCATCATCATCATCATCATCATCATCATCATCATCATCATCATCATCATCATCATCATCATCATCATCATCATCATCATCATCATCATCATCATCATCATCATCATCATCATCATCATCATCATCATCATCATCATCATCATCATCATCATCATCATCATCATCATCATCATCATCATCATCATCATCATCATCATCATCATCATCATCATCATCATCATCATCATCATCATCATCATCATCATCATCATCATCATCATCATCATCATCATCATCATCATCATCATCATCATCATCATCATCATCATCATCATCATCATCATCATCATCATCATCATCATCATCATCATCATCATCATCATCATCATCATCATCATCATCATCATCATCATCATCATCATCATCATCATCATCATCATCATCATCATCATCATCATCATCATCATCATCATCATCATCATCATCATCATCATCATCATCATCATCATCATCATCATCATCATCATCATCATCATCATCATCATCATCATCATCATCATCATCATCATCATCATCATCATCATCATCATCATCATCATCATCATCATCATCATCATCATCATCATCATCATCATCATCATCATCATCATCATCATCATCATCATCATCATCATCATCATCATCATCATCATCATCATCATCATCATCATCATCATCATCATCATCATCATCATCATCATCATCATCATCATCATCATCAGGAGGTGGGGTGACGTCCTCGCCAGGACGTCTCTCTGCCGGAGAAGTCCAACTCCTACTGGAGCGCGTCCCCAGGTGGCGGATAGGGGGTGTCCTCACCGGCTGCTTCGACTCCGTCAGAGCGACCGCCGGACTGGGATGAAATAAAATAGTCCCCGCGGACCAAACGTGTCGCGTGGGGAAGGATACCTCGACAACAAACCTAGGGGAAGGAACCCCGATTAAAAAACCTAGGGGAAGGAACCCCGAATAATAAACCAAGTATGAGTGACGTTAACGTAAAGAAGAAGTCTACGGTGCAGAGGAGGGATACCTCAGTACCGGTCCAGGTCAGCTGTGTCAAAGCAGGCAGCGCTGGATCGTCATCCAATGACTGCGAAACGATCAAGGTGGGTCACGGGCCTCAACACCGCGAATTCCAATTTCCTACGGAGGTTGACCTCATGGATTCTCGGGAAGGCAAGATCGCGCCTGACGCACCAAGCAAACCAGTAGGGAATCGGACTACAAGAGCTGCCGGCACAATAAGAACCTTTCTAACTACGGTCCAGCCCCATTCTGGAGAACAAACGGATCCTATCGAACCCATGGAGACCAACCCGTTTGCTAGGAGGGACTCGATCGCTCGGTCACCACCGAGAGGAAGGGCCCATTCTTGTCCAGGTGCCAGCGAGCCTGAACAGGAGAATACTAGCCGTACGATGAAGACGCCAGTCGCCAGTTCGAACGCCAGCAAAAGAAAGAGGACGGAATCAACCCCAGAGACAACGCCGGAAGTACATAGGGACAAGGTTACTGCTAACCTCCTGATGGTACAGAAGGTAATTGGGAAAATTATCTATCATGTTGAACAGCTGGAGGAAACAATGTCCGACTCCTACAACAGCAAGCGGGACATCAAGGACCTTTCCGCCAAGCTAAGCTTCCAAGTCGAGCAGCTCCATGCTCATGACTGGAAAGTATGCCTGGAAACTGCCAGACAGGCACTCATCCAGCCAGACGCCTTAAAGGAGAAAACCCAAGACTTTGAGAACCGACTCAAGAGTATCGAAAAGGATCACGCTAAAAAACTGAGGGATATAGCTGCCACCACCTGTGAAAATTGTACGATCCAAAGGAGAATCAAGGAAAAAAGAAAACGACTGAAAGGAAATGGAACATTACGAGCATATGGAACGATTACAGAGGAGGACTGGCAAGACGGCCCCTTCGGGCAAGCGGAAACACGCGACGGACCGATCTGGGAGGCAGATGCTAACATGGTCATTCTGCTTCCATGCAACAAAAGCATCGCTTCGAACGACAAAGCAATAATGAAATCAATTGCCAGATTCGGTGGAAAAGAAGGTCTTCTCGCGCAAAAACGTAACAGCGGCGAGCTAGCGACCATGAGGCAGACCCTGTCCTTCCCCGATGCAAATGGGGAAGAAGTACGGACAGATAGAGATGTACTCTACCCGATTATCTCCGAAGGACCGACGAAAAGTCTCGATGACGTAAACCTAGAAGATGTGTTTAACACGATTCAAAAGGCAATCACGGCAGCGCGGGATCTTGGTAAGTACAGGCTGGCAATGCCGAAGTTAGAGGGCAGCACAGGACAGGAAATCGAGAAAATACTAGCGTTCCTCCTCGTTGACACCGGAATCGAAGTGACAATCTTTAGCGGCACCCGAAAGGCAATTGGTTATGGATCGAATCTCGTCCCCGAATCAGCACACAATATCAAGGTGCCATCAAAACGGGAGCCGAGGCAGACCCTGGATCAGGAAGCCTTGTTGATCAAATCTGATGGGAAATCGTACGCCGAAACGCTTAAGTTAATAAAGCAATCGGTGAACCCAAAAGAGCTGGGGATCGACATTCGGAACCTCAGGGAGACGAAGCAAGGAGACGTCCTGCTAACGGTGACGAGCGGCCTCCAACATATCAGGGCCCTTAAGCAGGAAATCGATAACAGAGTCCCGTCCGTAAGGACATCAGTGATGCAAGCAAAAAAAGTCCTGCACATAAGGGACCTGGATGCAACAGTGACAATGGAAGAAATTAGGGATGCTATCGTGAACGAAGCGGACATCGATCCAGCAACAATGGAGCTTAAAGCGCTGAGACCAGCGAGGGGAGGAAGGCAGAACGTCACGGCAATCGCTACCGGAAACAGCGCACGGAAACTTTTAGCCCTTGGGCGAATTAGGGTAGGCTGGACATTATGCAGGGTCCAGGAACGATTACAAGAAAGCAGATGCAACAGATGCTGGGGATACGGACACACCAAGGATAACTGTGATCTTCCTGACAGATCGAACCTCTGTCTGAGATGCACCAAAGAGGGACACAAGGCGGCTGAATGCAATAACGAGCCGTTCTGCATAAGCTGCAACGAAGGTGGCCATCAGACAAGTGACAGGACCTGCCCGAAACGAGGAGCTACAAGGAGACCAACGCAGCCAAATGATGCAGGATAGCTTGCGACTTTTGCAGATTAATGCAAATAGAAGCCGAGCTGCTCACGACATGGCCCTTGCTACGAGTGCGGAAGTAAGAGCGAACCTGCTTCTGGTAAGTGAGCCCAACCGATTTGCTATTACCAACAAGCAAGACTGGGTGAGTGACGAGGCTCAGGATGCAGCATTGAAAATACTCGAGAAGGATCTAGTTACGGAAGCGCAAGGCAGTGGCTCTGGCTTTGCCTTCGTGGTGACCAGAGACGTAGTCATATACAGCTGCTACTCTTCTGGGAACCGAGAAATAGAGCACCTCGACAGAACTCTTACAGAAATAGGAGAGCACATACGGGTAACCCGAAAGGCAGCGGTCGTGACGGGCGATTTTAACGCGAAATCACCGTTATGGGGGATGCCCCGGGTGGATAAGAGGGGCCAGCTTATGGCTGAATGGATCGCGGAAATGGACTTGGCCGTCATAAACCGAGGAAATCGACCGACATTTCAAAGACACGGAAGCTCCTCAATTCTCGATCTGACGCTCGTGACGGAAAGCATTGCGAACAGAGTCAGCCGATGGGAAGTGAGCGAAAAAATATCGCTTAGTGACCACAACTACATAATATGCCAGATAGAACAGTGCTCCCAAAGCCCTACGGTCCCCCCCGCTATGTGCAAAGGGTGGATGGCGAAAAAGCTTGACAAGCAAAAACTTTCCGCGGAAGCAAAGAATATCATCCCGAACGACGCTAACGCGTCAGGGGAAGGTTTCTCTCAAGTCCTCCGGTTCCTGTGCGACAAATGTATGCCACGGAGAAGAAACAAAATGAACAGGAGACCAGCATACTGGTGGAACGAAGATATCGCCGTACTCAGGAGAGAATGCATCAAGGCAAGGAGGACATATACAAGAAGCATGAGAAGGCAACCAGAAGAATTGTGCAGGACACTATGGAAGCACTACATTACTGCTAAGAAACGCTTAAGGACTAGCATTAAAACAGCGAAGAGGTCATGCTGGCGCAAAGTCTGCAATGAAATCGACACAGACGTTTGGGGAAATGGCTACGCAATAGCCATGAAAAAAATGACTGGCTTTCCGAGAAATCCGAAGCTTACGATGGAGTTTACAACAAGGATTGCCGAAGGCCTGTTCCCAACGCATAGCGCCGTGGCCTTCGAGAGGTTACACGGTCGCACCTTCACTCCCTTCTCACACGAGGAGCTGAAAGCCGCAAGTAGCAGGTTGAAGAACGGCAAGGCTCCTGGGCCCGGCTGCATACCAACAGAAATCGTCAAGCAACTCGTAGAAGAAAACGGCGAATACGTTCTTGCTGTCTACAACCAGCTGGCCAATAGGGGCCACTTCCCTAAAATATGGAAAAAAGCACAACTGAGACTCCTCCGAAAAGGAGACAAGCCAACGGAAATGCCGTCCTCGTATAGGCCAATCTGCCTATTAGATGTAGAGGGTAAACTCTACGAGCAGCTAATAGTGGCAAGGTTAACGAAAGAGATCGAACGAACGGGAGATCTGGCCGGGAGTCAGTACGGGTTCAGAAAAAAGCGCCAGACAACTGACGCCATACGCGAAGTGGTGCGAGCAGGGATAGAGGTGGAAGCATACGCCAGCAGAAATCGACGGATCTGTGTCGTAGTGACAATTGACGTCAAAAATGCTTTTAACAGCGCCTCATGGCAGCATATTCTTGACGAGTTACGAAAACGAAAAGTAGACAACAACCTGACGAACATTATTGCGTCGTATCTAAGTCAGAGGTCCATTGTCCTCGAAGCCGAAGGAGAGAAAAAGGAGCTGCCAGTTAGCAGTGGCGTCCCACAAGGGTCGGTCCTTAAGCCCACATTGTGGAACGTCATGTATGACGGGCTCCTTCGAATAGACATGCCGGCCGGTATAAACCTCGTTGGCTTCGCGGATGATGTAGCCCTTGTAGCAAGAGATACCTACGAGGAAAGACTGGAAGCAAAAGTCGATACTGCACTGCAGCGAGTTGCTAACTGGATGAGACAAAAAGGACTAGACCTTGCACCAGAGAAGACGGAGGCAGTCATAATCACGAAAAAGAAAAAAGTACCAGAACTACGCTTTAGACTCCAGGGAGTGGAAATCCGTCCAAGCAAGTATATTAAATACCTAGGGGTGTGGATCGATACCCGACTTAATTGGTCATGCCACATAGAAAAAACAATCGAGAAAGCACAAAAAACAACAAAAGCACTGGCTTCGATAATGCCGAACGTCGGAGGACCGCAAACCGCAAAGCGAAGACTCCTGGCAAGCGTCGTGCATTCCCAGATGCTATACGCTGCGCCAATTTGGTATAGCGCGCTAGAAAGAAAAGAAGCGAAACGAAAGATGCGATCACAACAAAGGCAAATTTTGATTAAAGTGTGCTGTGCATATAGGACCATCTCATCAGACGCGGCTGCCGTTATCGCAGGGATTCCCCCGATAGACGTGCTAGCCAAAGATAGAGCAGAAAAATATCAAAACAGGAACAGAAATGATGACGACCCAGACAGGGGAAGGACGATGGCCGTTGAATGGCAGCGTGAGTGGGATCGAGCGGAACACGGACGATGGACATATGGACTGATACCGAACATCGAAGAATGGACTACGAGGAAAAAAGGAGACGTGGGATTCCACCTGACGCAAGCGCTATCAGGGCATGGCTGCTTTAGACAATATCTGTACAAAAGAAAAAGAGCTGCCTCCGGTGATTGTCTCTATTGCGGTGAAACTGACGATGTCGAGCACACACTTTTTAAATGTCCGAGATGGGCAGCCGAAAGAGACGAATACATGCAGAAAACCAGCCAGAGTTTTAACGGCCCAAACATGATGCGTAGCCTGATGGAGTCAAGAGGAGAATGGGAAGCAGCAAACAGCACAGTAGAACAAATAATGGCAAAAAAGCTCGATGAACATAGACGACAGCCGTAAGGCGCGGGCAGTGGACACACCGAAGTTGATGCGAGAGCGAGTACCGGTGTGATCCACTTATCAGGGGAGGAGAGGTGATTTTTTTTTTAGCCAGTAA
>CAXAQZ010000216.1:0-7500 GCA_963971145.1 Sussaba pulchella
AATCTCTCAATCTCTCTATCTTTTTATCTTTCCATCTCTCTATCTCTCTCTCTCTCTATCTCTCTATTTCTCTATCTCTCTATCTATCTATGTCTCTATCTCTCTATCTCTCTCTCTCTCTCTATCTCTCTATCTCACTATCTCTCTATCTTTCTATCTCTTTATCTCTCTATCTCTCTATCTCTCTATCTCTCTATCTCTCTGTCTCTCTGTCTCTCTATCTCTCTATCTCTCCGTCTCTTTATCTCTTTATCTCTCTATCTGTCTATCTCTCTATCTTTCTATCTCTCTATCTCTCTATCTCTTTATCTCTCTGTCTCTCTATCTTTCTATCTCTCTATCTCTCTATCTCTCTATCTCTCTATCTCTCTATCTCTCTATCTCTCTATCTCTCTATCTCTCTATCTCTCTATCTCTCTATCTCTCTATCTCTCTATCTCTCTATCTCTTTATCCTTCTGTCTCTATGTCTCTCTATCTCTCTATTCCTCCGTCTCTTTATCTCTTTATCCCTCTATCTCTCTATCTCTCTATCTCTCTATCTCTCTATCTCTCTATCTCTCTATCTCTTGATCTCTCTGTCTCTCTATCTCTCTATCTCTCTATCTCTCTATCTCTCTATCTCTCTATCTCTCTATTTCTCTATCTCTCTATCTCTCTATCTTTCTATCTCTCTGACTCTCTGACTCTCTATATCTCTATCTTTCTATCTCTCTATCTCTCTATCTCTCTCTCTCTCTCTAGCTCTGTATTTCTGTATCTCTCTATCTATCTATCTCTTTATCTCTCTATCTCTCTATCTTTGAATCTATCAACATCTCTATCTCTCTTTTTCTTATCTCTTTATCTCTCTATCTCTTTATCTCTCTATCTCTCTATCTCTTATCTCTCTATCTCTCTATCTCTCTATCTCTCTATCTCTCTATCTCTCTATCTCTCTATCTCTCTATCTCTCTATCTCTCTACCCTCTTTCTCTCTATCTTTGAATCTCTCAACATCTTTATCTCTCTTTCTCTTTATCTCTTTATCTCTTTATCTCTCTATCTCTTCATCTCTTTATCTCTCTATCTCTCTATCTCTCTATCTCTGTATCTCTCTATCTCTCTATCTCTCTATCTCTCTATCTCTCTATCTCTCTATCTCTCTATCTCTCTATCTCTCTATCTTTATATCTCTCTATCTCTCTATCTCCCTATCTCTCAATCTTTCTATCTCTCTATCTCTCTATCATTCTATCTCTCTATCTCTTTATCTCTCTATCTCTCTGACTCACTATATCTCTATCTCTCTATCTCTCTCTCTCTCTAGCTCTCGATTTCTGTATATCTCTATCCATCTATCTCTTTATCTCTCTATCTCTCTATCTTTGAATCTATCAACATCTCTATCTCTCTTTTTCTTTATCTCTTTATCTCTCTATCTCTTTATCTCTCTATCTCTCGATCTCTCTATCTCTCTATCTCTCTATCTCTCTATCTCTCTATCTCTCCATCTTTGAATCTCTCAACATCTCTATCTCTCTTTCTCTTTATCTCGTTATCTCTCTATCTCTTTATCTCTCTATCTCTCTATCTCTCTATCTCTCTATCTCTCTATCTCTCTATCTCTCTATCTCTCTATCTCTCTATCTCTCTATCTCTCTATCTCTCTATCTCTCTATCTCTCTATCTCTCTATCTCTCTATCTCTCTATCTCTCTATCTCTCTATCTCTCTATCTCTCTATCTCTCTATCTCTCTATCTCTCTATCTCTCTATCTCTCTATCTCTCTATCTCTCTATCTCTCTATCTTTCTATCTCTCTATCTCTCTATCATTCTATCTCTCTATCTCTCTATCTCTTTATCTCTCTATCTCTCTATCTCTTTATCTCTCTATCCCTCTATCTCTCTATCTCTCTATGTCCCTATCCCTCTATCTCTTTATCGCTCTATCTCGCTATGTCTCTATCTTCTATCTCTCCATCCCTCTATTTCTCTATCTCTCTATCTCTCTATCTCTCTATCTCTCTATCTCTCTATCTCTCTATCTCTCTATCTCTCTATCTCTCTATCTCTCTATCTTCTATCTCTCTATCTCTCTATCTCTCTATCTTTCTACCTTTTATCTCTTTATCTCTGTATCTCTTTATCTCTCTATCTCTTTATCTCTTTATTTCTTTATCTCTCTATCTCTCTATCTCTTTATCCCTTCATATCTCTATCTCTCTATGTCTTTATCTTTCTATCTTCCCATCTCTCTGTCTTTCTATCTCTCTATCTCTCTATTTCTCTATCTCTCTGACTCTCTATCTCTCTATCTCTTTATCTCTTTATCTCTCTATCCCTTTATCTCTCTATCTCTTTATCTCTCTATCCCTTTATCTCTCTATCTCTTTATCTTTCTATCTCTTTATCTCTCTATCTCTCGATCTCTCTATCTCTCTATCTCTCTATCTCTTTATCTCTCTATCTCTTTATCTCTCTATTTCTCTATCTCTCTATCTCTCTATCTCTCTATCTCTCTATCTCTCTATCTCTTTATCTCTCTATCTCTCTATCTCTCTATCTCTCTATCTCTCTATCTCTCTATCTCTCTATCTCTCTATCTCTCTATCTCTCTATCTCTCTATCTCTCTATCTCTCTATCTCTCTATCTCTCTATCTCTCTATCTCTTTATCTCTCTATCTCTCTATCTCTCTATCTCTCTATCTCTCTATCTCTCTATCTCTCTATCTCTCTATCTCTCTATCTCCCTATCTCTCTATCTCTCTATCTCTCTATCTCTCTATCTCTCTATCTCTCTATCTCTCTATCTCTCTATCTCTCTATCTCTCTATCTCTCTATCTCTCTATCTCTCTATCTCTCTATCTCTCTGTCTCTCTGTCTCTCTATCTCTCTATCTCTCCGTCTCTTTACCTCTTTATTTCTTTATCTCTCTATCTCTCTATCTCTTTATCCCTTCATATCTCTATCTCTCTATGTCTTTATCTTTCTATCTTCCCATCTCTCTGTCTTTCTATCTCTCTATCTCTCTATTTCTCTATCTCTCTGACTCTCTATCTCTCTATCTCTTTATCTCTTTATCTCTCTATCCCTTTATCTCTCTATCTCTTTATCTCTCTATCCCTTTATCTCTCTATCTCTTTATCTTTCTATCTCTTTATCTCTCTATCTCTCTATCTCTCTATCTCTCTATCTCTCTATCTCTCTATCTCTCTATCTCTCTATCTCTTTATCTCTCTATTTCTCTATCTCTCTATCTCTCTATCTCTCTATCTCTCTATCTCTCTATTTCTCTATCTTTTAATCTCTCAATCTCTCAATCTCTCAATCTCTCTATCTTTTTATCTTTCCATCTCTCTATCTCTCTCTCTCTCTATCTCTCTATTTCTCTATCTCTCTATCTATCTATGTCTCTATCTCTCTATCTCTCTCTCTCTCTATCTCTCTATCTCTCTATCTCACTATCTCTCTATCTTTCTATCTCTTTATCTCTCTATCTCTCTATCTCTCTATCTCTCTATCTCTCTATCTCTCTATCTCTCTATCTCTCTATCTCTCTATCTCTCTATCTCTCTATCTCTCTATCTCTCTTTCTCTCTATCTCTCTATCTCTCTATCTCTCTATCTCTCTATCTCTCTATCTCTCTATCTCCCTATCTCTCTATCTCTTTATCCTTCTGTCTCTATGTCTCTCTATCTCTCTATTCCTCCGTCTCTTTATCTCTTTATCCCTCTATCTCTCTATCTCTCTATCTCTCTATCTCTCTATCTCTCTATCTCTTTATCTCTTTATCTCTCTGTCTCTCTATCTCTCTATCTCTTTATCTCTCTGTCTCTCTGTCTCTCTATCTCTCTTTCTCTCTATCTTTCTATCTCTCTATCTCTCTATCTCTCTATCTCTCTATCTCTCTATCTCTCTATCTCTCTATCTCTCTATTTCTTTATCTCTTTATCTCTCTATCTCTCCATCTCTCTATCTCTCTATCTCTCTATCTCTCTATCTCTCTATCTCTCTATCTCTCTATCTCTCTATCTCTCTATCTCTCTATCTCTCTATCTCTCTATCTCTCTATCTCTCTATCTCTCTATCTCTCTATCTCTCTATCTCTCTATCTCTCTATCTCTCTATCTCTCTATCTCTCTATCTCTCTATCTCTCTATCTCTCTATCTCTCTATCTCTCTATCTCTCTATCTCTCTATCTCTCTATCTCTCTATCTCTCTATCTCTCTATCTCTCTATCTCTCTATCTCTCTATCTCTCTATCTCTCTATCTCTCTATCTCTCTATCTCTCTATCTCTCTATCTCTCTATCTCTCTATCTCTCTATCTCTCTATCTCTCTATCTCTCTATCTCTCTATCTCTCTATCTCTCTATCTCTCTATCTCTCTATCTCTCTATCTCTCTATCTCTCTATCTCTCTATCTCTCTATCTCTTTATCTCTCTATCTCTCTATCTCTCTATCTCTCTATCTCTCTATCTTTCTATCTCTCTATCTCTCTATCTTTCTATCTCTCTATCTCTCTATCTCTCTATCTCTCTATCTCTCTATCTCTCTATCTCTCTATCTCTCTATCTCTCTATCTCTCTATCTCTCTATCTCTCTATCTCTCTATCTCTCCATCTCTCTATCTCTCTATCTCTCTATCTCTCTATCTCTCTATCTCTCTATCTCTCTATCTCTCTATCTCTCTATCTCTCTATCTCTCTATCTCTCTATCTCTCTATCTCTCTATCTCTCTATCTCTCTATCTCTCTATCTCTCTATCTCTCTATCTCTCTATCTCTCTATCTCTCTATCTCTCTATCTCTTTATCTCTCTATCTCTCTATCTCTCTATCTCTCTATCTCTCTATCTCTCTATCTCTCTATCTCTCTATCTCTCTATCTCTCTATCTCTCTATCTCTCTATCTCTCTATCTCTCTATCTCTCTATCTCTCTATCTCTCTATCTCTCTATCTCTCTATCTCTCTATCTCTCTATCTCTCTATCTCTCTATCTCTCTATCTCTCTATCTCTCTATCTCTCTATCTCTCTATCTCTCTATCTCTCTATCTCTCTATCTCTCTATCTCTCTATCTCTCTATCTCTCTATCTCTCTATCTCTCTATCTCTCTATCTCTCTATCTCTCTATCTCTCTATCTCTCTATCTCTCTATCTCTCTATCTCTCTATCTCTCTATCTCTCTATCTCTCTATCTCTCTATCTCTCTATCTCTCTATCTCTCTATCTCTCTATCTCTCTATCTCTCTATCTCTCTATCTCTCTATCTCTCTATCTCTCTATCTCTCTATCTCTCTATCTCTCTATCTCTTTATCTCTCTATCTCTCTATCTCTCTATCTCTCTATCTCTCTATCTCTCTATCTCTCTATCTCTCTATCTCTCTATCTCTCTATCTCTCTATCTCTCTATCTCTCTATCTCTCTATCTCTCTATCTCTCTATCTCTCTATCTCTCTATCTCTCTATCTCTCTATCTCTCTATCTCTCTATCTCTCTATCTCTCTATCTCTCTATCTCTCTATCTCTCTATCTCTCTATCTCTCTATCTCTCTATCTCTCTATCTCTCTATCTCTCTATCTCTCTATCTCTCTATCTCTCTATCTCTCTATCTCTCTATCTCTCTATCTCTCTATCTCTCTATCTCTCTATCTCTCTATCTCTCTATCTCTCTATCTCTCTATCTCTCTATCTCTCTGTCTCTCTGTCTCTCTATCTCTCTATCTCTCCGTCTCTTTACCTCTTTATTTCTTTATCTCTCTATCTCTCTATCTCTTTATCCCTTCATATCTCTATCTCTCTATGTCTTTATCTTTCTATCTTCCCATCTCTCTGTCTTTCTATCTCTCTATCTCTCTATTTCTCTATCTCTCTGACTCTCTATCTCTCTATCTCTTTATCTCTTTATCTCTCTATCCCTTTATCTCTCTATCTCTTTATCTCTCTATCCCTTTATCTCTCTATCTCTTTATCTTTCTATCTCTTTATCTCTCTATCTCTCTATCTCTCTATCTCTCTATCTCTCTATCTCTCTATCTCTCTATCTCTCTATCTCTTTATCTCTCTATTTCTCTATCTCTCTATCTCTCTATCTCTCTATCTCTCTATCTCTCTATTTCTCTATCTTTTAATCTCTCAATCTCTCAATCTCTCAATCTCTCTATCTTTTTATCTTTCCATCTCTCTATCTCTCTCTCTCTCTATCTCTCTATTTCTCTATCTCTCTATCTATCTATGTCTCTATCTCTCTATCTCTCTCTCTCTCTCTATCTCTCTATCTCTCTATCTCACTATCTCTCTATCTTTCTATCTCTTTATCTCTCTATCTCTCTATCTCTCTATCTCTCTATCTCTCTATCTCTCTATCTCTCTATCTCTCTATCTCTCTATCTCTCTATCTCTCTATCTCTCTATCTCTCTTTCTCTCTATCTCTCTATCTCTCTATCTCTCTATCTCTCTATCTCTCTATCTCTCTATCTCCCTATCTCTCTATCTCTTTATCCTTCTGTCTCTATGTCTCTCTATCTCTCTATTCCTCCGTCTCTTTATCTCTTTATCCCTCTATCTCTCTATCTCTCTATCTCTCTATCTCTCTATCTCTCTATCTCTTTATCTCTTTATCTCTCTGTCTCTCTATCTCTCTATCTCTTTATCTCTTTATCTCTCTGTCTCTCTATCTCTCTTTCTCTCTATCTTTCTATCTCTCTATCTCTCTATCTCTCTATCTCTCTATCTCTCTATCTCTCTATCTCTCTATCTCTCTATTTCTTTATCTCTTTATCTCTCTATCTCTCCATCTCTCTATCTCTCTATCTCTCTATCTCTCTATCTCTCTATCTCTCTATCTCTCTATCTCTCTATCTCTCTATCTCTCTATCTCTCTATCTCTCTATCTCTCTATCTCTCTATCTCTCTATCTCTCTATCTCTCTATCTCTCTATCTCTCTATCTCTCTATCTCTCTATCTCTCTATCTCTCTATCTCTCTATCTCTCTATCTCTCTATCTCTCTATCTCTCTATCTCTCTATCTCTCTATCTCTCTATCTCTCTATCTCTCTATCTCTCTATCTCTCTATCTCTCTATCTCTCTATCTCTCTATCTCTCTATCTCTCTATCTCTCTATCTCTCTATCTCTCTATCTCTCTATCTCTCTATCTCTCTATCTCTCTATCTCTCTATCTCTCTATCTCTCTATCTCTCTATCTCTCTATCTCTCTATCTCTCTATCTCTCTATCTCTCTATCTCTCTATCTCTTTATCTCTCTATCTCTCTATCTCTCTATCTCTCTATCTCTCTATCTTTCTATCTCTCTATCTCTCTATCTTTCTATCTCTCTATCTCTCTATCTCTCTATCTCTCTATCTCTCTATCTCTCTATCTCTCTATCTCTCTATCTCTCTATCTCTCTATCTCTCTATCTCTCTATCTCTCTATCTCTCCATCTCTCTATCTCTCTATCTCTCTATCTCTCTATCTCTCTATCTCTCTATCTCTCTATCTCTCTATC
>CAXAQZ010000216.1:10000-15000 GCA_963971145.1 Sussaba pulchella
TCTCTCTATCTCTCTATCTCTCTATCTCTCTATCTCTCTATCTCTCTATCTCTCTATCTCTCTATCTCTCTATCTCTCTATCTCTCTATCTCTCTATCTCTCTATCTCTCTATCTCTCTATCTCTCTATCTCTCTATCTCTCTATCTCTTTATCCTTCTGTCTCTATGTCTCTCTATCTCTCTATTCCTCCGTCTCTTTATCTCTTTATCCCTCTATCTCTCTATCTCTCTATCTCTCTATCTCTCTATCTCTCTATCTCTCTATCTCTCTATCTCTTTATCTCTCTGTCTCTCTATCTCTCTATCTCTCTATCTCTCTATCTCTCTATCTCTCTATCTCTCTATCTCTCTATCTCTCTATCTCTCTATCTCTCTATTTCTCTATCTCTCTATCTCTCTATCTTTCTATCTCTCTGACTCTCTGACTCTCTATATCTCTATCTTTCTATCTCTCTATCTCTCTATCTCTCTCTCTCTCTCTAGCTCTGTATTTCTGTATCTCTCTATCTATCTATCTCTTTATCTCTCTATCTCTCTATCTTTGAATCTATCAACATCTCTATCTCTCTTTTTCTTTATCTCTTTATCTCTCTATCTCTTTATCTCTCTATCTCTCTATCTCTCTATCTCTCTATCTCTCTATCTCTCTATCTCTCTATCTCTCTATCTCTCTATCTCTCTACCCTCTTTCTCTCTATCTTTGAATCTCTCAACATCTTTATCTCTCTTTCTCTTTATCTCTTTATCTCTTTATCTCTCTATCTCTTCATCTCTTTATCTCTCTATCTCTCTATCTCTCTATCTCTGTATCTCTCTATCTCTCTATCTCTCTATCTCTCTATCTCTCTATCTCTCTATCTCTCTATCTCTCTATCTTTATATCTCTCTATCTCTCTATCTCCCTATCTCTCAATCTTTCTATCTCTCTATCTCTCTATCATTCTATCTCTCTATCTCTTTATCTCTCTATCTCTCTGACTCTCTATATCTCTATCTCTCTATCTCTCTCTCTCTCTCTAGCTCTCGATTTCTGTATATCTCTATCCATCTATCTCTTTATCTCTCTATCTCTCTATCTTTGAATCTATCAACATCTCTATCTCTCTTTTTCTTTATCTCTTTATCTCTCTATCTCTTTATCTCTCTATCTCTCGATCTCTCTATCTCTCTATCTCTCTATCTCTCTATCTCTCTATCTCTCTATCTTTGAATCTCTTAACATCTCTATCTCTCTTTCTTTTTATCTCGTTATCTCTCTATCTCTTTATCTCTCTATCTCTCTATCTCTCTATCTCTCTATCTCTCTATCTCTCTATCTCTCTATCTCTCTATCTCTCTATCTCTCTATCTCTCTATCTCTCTATCTCTCTATCTCTCTATCTCTCTATCTCTCTATCTCTCTATCTCTCTATCTCTCTATCTCTCTATCTCTCTATCTCTCTATCTCTCTATCTCTCTATCTCTCTATCTCTCTATCTCTCTATCTCTCTATCTCTCTATCTCTCTATCTTTCTATCTCTCTATCTCTCTATCATTCTATCTCTCTATCTCTCTATCTCTTTATCTCTCTATCTCTCTATCTCTTTATCTCTCTATCCCTCTATCTCTCTATCTCTCTATGTCCCTATCCCTCTATCTCTTTATCGCTCTATCTCGCTATGTCTCTATCTTTCTATCTCTCCATCCCTCTATTTCTCTATCTCTCTATCTCTCTATCTCTCTATCTCTCTATCTCTCTATCTCTCTATCTCTCTATCTCTCTATCTCTCTATCTTTCTATCTCTCTATCTCTCTATCTCTCTATCTTTCTACCTTTTTATCTCTTTATCTCTGTATCTCTTTATCTCTCTATCTCTTTATCTCTTTATTTCTTTATCTCTCTATCTCTCTATCTCTTTATCCCTTCATATCTCTATCTCTCTATGTCTTTATCTTTCTATCTTCCCATCTCTCTGTCTTTCTATCTCTCTATCTCTCTATTTCTCTATCTCTCTGACTCTCTATCTCTCTATCTCTTTATCTCTTTATCTCTCTATCCCTTTATCTCTCTATCTCTTTATCTCTCTATCCCTTTATCTCTCTATCTCTTTATCTTTCTATCTCTTTATCTCTCTATCTCTCTATCTCTCTATCTCTCTATCTCTCTATCTCTCTATCTCTCTATCTCTTTATCTCTCTATTTCTCTATCTCTCTATCTCTCTATCTCTCTATCTCTCTATCTCTCTATCTCTTTATCTCTCTATCTCTCTATCTCTCTATCTCTCTATCTCTCTATCTCTCTATCTCTCTATCTCTCTATCTCTCTATCTCTCTATCTCTCTATCTCTCTATCTCTCTATCTCTCTATCTCTCTATCTCTCTATCTCTTTATCTCTCTATCTCTCTATCTCTCTATCTCTCTATCTCTCTATCTCTCTATCTCTCTATCTCTCTATCTCTCTATCTCTCTATCTCCCTATCTCTCTATCTCTCTATCTCTCTATCTCTCTATCTCTCTATCTCTCTATCTCTCTATCTCTCTATCTCTCTATCTCTCTATCTCTCTATCTCTCTATCTCTCTATCTCTCTATCTCTCTATCTCTCTATCTCTCTATCTCTCTATCTCTCTATCTCTCTATCTCTCTATCTCTCTATCTCTCTATCTCTTTATCTCTCTATCTCTCTATCTCCCTATCTCCCTATTTTTCTTCCTCTTCATCTCTCTATCTCTCTATCTCTCTATCTCCCCATCTCTATATCTCTCTATCTCTTTATCTCTCTATCTCTCTATCTCTCTATCTATCTATCTCTCTATCTCTCTATCTCTCTATCTCGCTATTTCTCTATCTCTCTATCTCTCTATCTCTCTATCTCTCTATCTCTCTATCTCTCTATCTCTCTATCTCTCTATTTCTCTATCTTTTAATCTCTCAATCTCTCAATCTCTTAATCTCTCTATCTTTTTATCTTTCCATCTCTCTATCTCTCTCTCTCTCTATCTCTCTATTTCTCTATCTCTCTATCTATCTATGTCTCTATCTCTCTATCTCTCTCTCTCTCTCTCTATCTCTCTATCTCTTTATCTCTCTATCTCACTATCTCTCTATCTTTCTATCTCTTTATCTCTCTATCTCTCTATCTCTCTATCTCTCTATCTCTCTGTCTCTCTGTCTCTCTATCTCTCTATCTCTCCGTCTCTTTACCTCTTTATCTCTCTATCTGTCTATCTCTCTATCTTTCTATCTTTCTATCTCTCTATCTCTCTATCTCTTTATTTCTCTGTCTTTCTATCTCTCTATCTCTCTATCTCTCTATCTCTCTATCTCTCTATCTCTCTATCTCTCTATCTCTCTATCTCTCTTTCTCTCTATCTCTCTATCTCTCTATCTCTCTATCTCTCTATCTTTCTATCTCTCTATCTCTCTATCTCTCTATCTCTTTATCCTTCTGTCTCTATGTCTCTCTATCTCTCTATTCCTCCGTCTCTTTATCTCTTTATCCCTCTATCTCTCTATCTCTCTATCTCTCTATCTCTCTATCTCTTTATCTCTTTATCTCTCTGTCTCTCTATCTCTCTATCTCTCTATCTCTCTATCTCTCTATCTCTTTATCTCTCTGTCTCTCTATCTCTCTATCTCTCTATCTCTCTATCTCTCTATCTCTCTATCTCTCTATCTCTCTATCTCTCTATCTCTCTATCTCTCTATCTCTCTATCTCTCTATCTCTCTATCTCTCTATCTCTCTATCTCTCTATCTCTCTATTTCTCTATCTCTCTATCTCTCTATCTTTCTATCTCTCTGACTCTCTGACTCTCTATATCTCTATCTTTCTATCTCTCTATCTCTCTATCTCTCTCTCTCTCTAGCTCTGTATTTCTGTATCTCTCTATCTATCTATTTCTTTATCTCTCTATCTCTCTATCTTTGAATCTATCAACATCTCTATCTCTCTTTTTCTTTATCTCTTTATCTCTCTATCTCTTTATCTCTCTATCTCTCTATCTCTCTATCTCTCTATCTCTCTATCTCTCTATCTCTCTATCTCTCTATCTCTCTACCCTCTATCTCTCTATCTTTGAATCTCTCAACATCTTTATCTCGCTTTCTCTTTATCTCTTTGTCTCTTTATCTCTCTATCTCTTCATCTCTTTATCTCTCTATCTCTCTATCTCTCTATCTCTCTATCTCTCTATCTCTCTATCTCTCTATCTCTCTATCTCTCTATCTCTCTATCTCTCTATCTCTCTATCTCTCTATCTTTCTATCTCTCTATCTCTCTATCTCCCTATCTCTCAATCTTTCTATCTCTCTATCTCTCTATCATTCTATCTCTCTATCTCTTTATCTCTCTATCTCTCTGACTCTCTATATCTCTATCTCTCTATCTCTCTCTCTCTCTCTAGCTCTCGATTTCTGTATATCTCTATCCATCTATCTCTTTATCTCTCTATCTCTCTATCTTTGAATCTATCAACATCTCTTTCTCTCTTTTTCTTTATCTCTTTATCTCTCTATCTCTTTATCTCTCTGTCTCTCTATCTCTCTATCTCTCTATCTCTCTATCTCTCTATCTCTCTATCTCTCTATCTCTCTATCTCTCTATCTTTGAATTTCTCAACATCTCTATCTCTCTTTCTCTTTATCTCGTTATCTCTCTATCTCTTTATCTCTCTATCTCTCTATCTCTCTATCTCTCTATCTCTCTATCTCTCTATCTCTCTATCTCTCTATCTCTCTATCTCTCTATCTCTTTATCTCTCTATCCCTCTATCTCTCTATCTCTCTATCTCTCTATCTCTCTATCTCTCTATCTCTCTATCTCTCTATCTCTCTATCTCTCTATCTCTCTATCTCTCTATCTTTCTATCTCTCTATCTCTCTATCATTCTATCTCTCTATCTCTCTATCTCTTTATCTCTCTATCTCTCTATCTCTTTATCTCTCTATCCCTCTATCTCTCTATCTCTCTTTGTCCCTATCCCTCTATCTCTTTATCGCTCTATCTCGCTATGTCTCTA
>CAXAQZ010000217.1:17500-23342 GCA_963971145.1 Sussaba pulchella
TCTCTCTATCTCTCTATCTCTCTATCTCTCTATCTCTCTATCTCTCTATCTCTCTATCTCTCTATCTCTCTATCTCTCTATCTCTCTATCTCTCTATCTCTCTATCTCTCTATCTCTCTATCTCTCTATCTCTCTATCTCTCTATCTCTCTATCTCTTTATCTCTCTATCTCTCTATCTCTCTATCTCTCTATCTGTCTATCTCTCTATCTCTCTATCTCTCTATCTCTCTATCTCTTTATCTCTCTATCTCTTTATCTTTTTATCTTTCTGTCTCTCTATCTCTCTATCTCTTCAACTCTCTATCTCCCTATCTCTCTATCTCTCTATCTCTCTCTGTTTCTATCTCTCTATGTTTCTATCTCTCTATCTCTCTATCTCTCTATCTCTCTATCTCTCTATCTCTCTATCTCTACATCTCTCTATCCCTCTATCTCTCTATTTCTCTATCTCTCTATCTCTCTTACCTCTTTATACCTCTATCTCTCTATAGCTCTATCTCTCTATCTCTCTATCTCTCTATCTCTCTATCTCTCTATCTCTCTATCTCTCTATCTCTCCATCTCTCTATCTCTCTATCTCTCTATCTCTCTATCTCTCTATCTCTCTATCTTTTTATATCTCTATCTCTCTATCTCTCTATCTCTCTATCTCTCTATCTCTCTATCTCTCTATCTTTCTATCTCTCTATCTCTCTATCTCTCTATCTCTCTATCCCTCTATCTCTCTATCTCTCTATCTCTCTATCTTCCTATCTCTCTATTTCTTTATCGCTCTATCTCTCTATCTCTCTATCTCTCTATCTCTCTATCTCTCCATCTCTCTATCTCTGAATCTCTTTATCTCTCTATCTCTGTTTCTCTCTATCTTTTTATCTATTTATCTCTCTATCTCTCTATCTCTCTATCCCTTTATCCCTTTATCTCTCTATATCTCTATCTCTCTATCTTTCTATCTCTCTATCTTTCTACCTCTCTACCTCTCTATCTCTCTATCTCTCTATCTCTCTATCTCTCTATCTCTCTATGTTTCTATCTCTCTATCTCTCTATCTCTCTATCTCTCTATCTCTCTATTTCTCTATCTTGCTATCTCTCTATTTCTCTATCTCTCTATCTCTCTATCTCTCTATCTCTCTATCTCTCTATCTCTCTATCTCTCTATCTCTCTATCTCTCTATTTCTCTATCTCTCTATCTCTTTATCTCTCTATCTCTCCATCTCTCTATCTCTTTATCTCTCTATCTCTCTATCTCTCTATCTCTCTATCTCCCTATCTCTCTATCTCTCTATCTCTCTATCTCTCTATCTCTCTATCTCTCTATCTCTCTATCTCTCTATCTCTCTATCTCTCTATCTCTCTATCTCTCTATCTCTCTATCTCTCTATATCTCTATCTCTCTATCTCTCTATCTCTCTATCTCTCTATCTCTCTATCTCTCTATCTCTCTATCTGTCTATCTCTCTATCTCTCTATCTCTCTATCTCTTCATCTCTCTATCTCTTTATCTTTTTATCTTTTTGTCTCTTTATCTCTCTATCTCTTCAACTCTCTATCTCCCTATCTCTCTATCTCTCTATCTCTCTTTGTTTCTATCTCTCCATGTTTCTATCTCTCTATCTCTCTATCTCTCTATCTCTCTATCTCTACATCTCTCTATCCCTCTATCTCTCTATCTCTCTTACCTCTTTATCCCTCTATCTCTCTATAGCTCTATCTCTCGATCTCTCTATCTCTCTATCTCTCTATCTCTCTATCTCTCTATCTCTCTATCTCTCTATCTCTCTATCTCTCTATCTCTCTATCTCTCTATCTCTCTATCTCTCTATCTCTCTATCTCTCTATCTCTTTATCTCTCTATCTCTCTATCTCTCTATCTCTCTATCTCTCTATCTCTCTATCTATCTATCTCTCTATCTTTCTATCTCTCTATCTCTTTATCTCTCTATCTCTCTATCTCTCTATCTCTCTATCTCTCTATCTCTCTATCTCTCTATCGCTCTATCTCTCTATCTCTCTATCTCTCTATCTCTCTATCTCTCTATCTCTCTATCTCTCTATCTCTCTATCCCTTTATCTCTCTATCTCTCTATCTCTCTCTCTCACTATCTCTCTATCTCTCTATCTCTCTATCTCTCTATCTCTCTATCTCTCTATCTCTCTATCTCTCTATCTCTCTATCTCTCTATCTCTCTCTCTCACTATCTCTCTATCTCTCTATCTCTCTATCTCTCTATCTCTCTATCTCTCTATCTCTCTATCTCTCTATCTCTCTATCTCTCTATCTCTTCATCTCTCTATCTCTCTATCTCTCTATCTCTCTATCTCTCTATCTCTCTATCTCTCTATCTCTCTATCTCTCTATCTCTCTATCTCTCTATCTCTCTATCTCTCTATCTCTCTATCTCTCTATCTCTCTATCTCTCTATCTCTCTATCTCTCTATCTCTCTATCTCTCTATCTCTCCATCTCTCTATCTCTCTATCTCTCTATCTCTCTATCTCTCTATCTCTCTAACTCTCTATCTCTCTATCTCTCTATCTCTCTATCTCTCTATCTCTCTATCTCTCTATCTCTCTATCTCTCTATCTCTCTATCTTTCTATCTCTCTATCTCTCTATCTCTCTATCTCTCTAGCTCTCTATCTCTCTATCTCTCTATCTCTCTATCTCTCTATCTATCTATCTCTCTATCTCTCTATCTCTCTATCTCTCTATCTCTCTATCTCTCTATCTCTCTATCTCTCTATCTCATTATCTCTCTATTTCTCTATCTCTCTATCTCTCTATCTCTCTATCTCTCTATCTCTCTATCTCTCTATCTTTCTATCTCTCTATCTCTCTATCTCTCTATCTCTCTATCTCTCTATTTCTCTATCTCTCTATCTCTCTATCTCTCTATCTATCTATCTCTCTATCTCTCTATCTCTCTATCTCTCTGTCTTTCTATCTCTCTATCTCTCTATCTCTCTATCTCTCTATCTCTCTATCTCTCTATCTCTCTATCTCTCTATCTCTCTATCTCTCTATCTCTCTATCTCTCTATCTCTCTATCTCTCTATCTCTTTATCCCTCTATCTCTCTATCTCTCTATCTCTCTATCTCTCTATCTCTCTATCTCTCTATCTCTCTATCTCTCTATCTCTCTATCTCTCTATCTCTCTATCTCTCTATCTCTCTATCTCTCTATCTCTCTATCTCTCTATCTCTCTATCTCTCTATCTCTCTATCTCTCTATCTCTCTATCTCTCTATCTCTCTATCTCTCTATCTCTCTATCTCTCTATCTCTCTATCTTTCTATCTCTCTATCTCTCTATCTCTCTATCTCTCTATCTCTCTATCTCTCTATCTCTCTATCTCTCTATCTCTCTATCTCTCTATCTCTCTATCTCTCTATCTCTCTATCTTTCTATCTCTCTATCTTTCCATCTTCCCATCTCTCTATCTCTCTATCCCTCTATCTCTCTATCATTCTATCTCTCAATCTCTCTATCTTTCTATCTCTCTATTTCTTTATCGCTCTATCTCTCTATCTCTCTATCTCTCTATCTCTCTATCTCTCTATCTCTCTATCTCTCTATCTCTCTATCTCTCTATCTCTCCATCTCTCTATCTCTGAATCTCTTTATCTCTCTATCTCTGTTTCTCTCTATCTTTTTATCTCTTTATTTCTCTATCTCTCTATCTCTCTATCCCTTTATCCCTCTATCTCTCTATATCTCTATCTCTCTATCTTTCTATCTTTCTATCTTTCTACCTCTCTACCTCTCTATCTCTCTATCTCTCTATCTCTCTATCTCTCTATGTTTCTATCTCTCTATGTTTCTATCTCTCTATCTCTCTATCTCTCTATCTCTCTATCTCCCTATTTCTCTATCTTTCTATCTCTCTATTTCTCTATCTTCCTATCTCTTTAACTCTCTATCTCTCTATTTCTCTATCTCTCTATCTCTCTATCTCTCTATCTCTCCATCTCTCTATCTCTCTATCTCTCTATCTCTCTATCTCTCTATCTCTCTATCTCTCTATCTCTCTATCTCTCTATCTCTCTATCTCTCTATCTCTCTATCTCTCTATCTCTCTATCTCTCTATCTCTCTATCTCTCTATCTCTCTATCTCTCTATCTCTCTATCTCTCTATCTCTCTATCTCTCTATCTCTCTATCTCTCTATCTCTCTATCTCTCTATCTCTCTATCTCTCTATCTCTCTATCTCTCTATCTCTCTATCTCTCTATCTCTCTATCTCTCTATCTCTCTATCTCTCTATCTCTCTATCTCTCTATCTCTCTATCTCTCTATCTCTCTATCTCTCTATCTCTCTATCTGTCTATCTGTCTATCTCTCTATCTCTCTATCTCTCTATCTCTTCATCTCTCTATCTCTTTATCTTTTTATCTTTCTGTCTCTCTATCTCTCTATCTCTTCAACTCTCAATCTCCCTATCTCTCTATCTCTCTATCTCTCTATGTTTCTATCTCTCTATGTTTCTATCTCTCTATCTCTCTATCTCTCTATCTCTCTATCTCTCTATCTCTACATCTCTCTATCCCTCTATCTCTCTATTTCTCTATCTCTCTATCTCTCTTACCTCTTTATCCCTCTATCTCTCTATAGCTCTATCTCTCGATCTCTCTATCTCTCTATCTCTCTATCTCTCTATCTCGCTATCTCTCTATCTCTCTATCTCTCCATCTCTCTATCTCTCTATCTCTCTATCTCTCTATCTCTCTATCTCTTTATCTCTCTATCTCTCTATCTCTCTATCTCTCTATCTCTCTATCTCTCTATCTCTCTATCTCTCTATCTTTCTATCTTTCTATCTCTCTATCTCTCTGTCTTTCTATCTCTCTATCTCTCTATCTCTCTATCTCTCTATCTCTCTATCTCTCTATCTCTCTATCTCTCTATCTCTCTATCTCTCTATCTCTCTATCTCTCTATCTCTCTATCTCTCTATCTCTTTATCTCTCTATCTCTCTATCTCTCTATCTCTCTATCTCTCTATCTCTCTATCTCTCTATCTTTTTATCTCTCTATCTCTCTATCTCTCTATCTCTCTATCTCTCTATCTCTCTATCTCTCTATCTCTCTATCTCTCTATCTCTCTATCTCTCTATCTCTCTATCTCGCTATCTCGCTATCTCTCTATCTCTCTATCTCTCTACCTCTCTATCTCTCTATCTCTCTATTTCTCTATCTCTCTATCTCTCTATCTGTCTATCTCTCTATCTCTCTATCTCTCGATCTCTCTATCTCTTTATCTCTCTATCTCTTGTATCTCTCTATCCCTTTATCTCTTTATCTCTCAATCTCTCTATATCTCAATCTCTCTATTTCTTTATCGCTCGATCTCTCTATCTCTCTATCTCTCTATCTCTCTATCTCTCTATCCCTCTATCTCTCTATCTCTCTATCTCTCTATCTATCTATCTCTATATCTCTCTATCTACCTATCTCTCTATCCCTCTATCTCTCTATCTCTCTATCTCTTCATCTCTCAATCTCTATATATCTCTATCTCTCTATTTCTCCATCTCTCTATCTCTGAGTCTCTTCATCTCTGTATCTCTGTATCTCTCTATCTCTCTATCCCTCTATCTCTTTATTTCTCTATCTCTCTATCTCTCTTACCTCTTTATCCCTCTATCTCTCTATAGCTCTATCTCTCGATCTCTCTATCTCTCGATCTCTCTATCTCTTTATCTCTCTATCTCTCTATCTCTCTATTTCTCTATCTCACTATCTTTCTATCTCTCTATCTCTCTATCTCTCTATCTCTCTATCTCTCTATCTTTCTACCTCTCTATCTTTATATCTCTATATCTCTTTATCTCTCTATCTCC
>CAXAQZ010000218.1:0-40032 GCA_963971145.1 Sussaba pulchella
GAGTGAGAGAGTGAGAGAGTGAGAAAGTGAGAGAGTGAGAGAGTAAGAGAGTGAGAGAGTGAGAGAGTGAGAGAGTGAGAGAGTGAGAGAGTAAGAGAGTGAGAGAGTGAGAGAGTGAGAGAGTAAGAGAGTGAGAGAGTGAGAGAGTGAGAGACTGAGAGAGTGAGGGAGTGAGAGAGTGAGAGACTGAGAGAGTGAGGGAGTGAGAGAGTAAAAAACTAAAAGAGTGAGAGATTAAGAAAGTGAGAGAGTGAGAGAGTGAGAGAGTGAGAGAGTGAGAGAGTGAGAGAGTGAGAGAGTGAGAGAGTGAGAGAGTGAGAGAGTGAGAGAGTGAGAGAGTGAGAGAGTGAGAGAGTGAGCGAGTAAGAGAGTGAGAGAGTGGGAGAGTGAGAGAGTGAGATAATAAGAGAGTGAGAGAGTGAGAGATTGAGAGAGTAAGAGAGTGAGAGAGTGAAAGAGTAAGAGAGTGAGAGAGTGAGAGAGTGGGAAAGTGAGAGATTGAGAGAGTGAGAGAGTGAGAGAGTGAAAGAGTGACAGAACGAGACAGTGAGAGAGTGAGAGAGTGAGAGAGTGAGGTGAGAGAGTGAAAGAGTAAGAGAGTGAGAGAGTGAGAGAGTGAGAGAGTGAGAGAATTAGAGAGTAAAAGAGTAAGAGAGTAAGAGAGTGAAAGAGTGAGAGAGTAAGAGAGTGAAAGAGTGGGAGAGTGGAAGAGTGAGAGAGTGAGAGAGTGAGAGAGTGAGAGAGTGAGAGAGTGAGAGAGTGAGAGAGTAAGAGAGTGAGAGAGTGAGAGAGTGAGAGAGTGAGAGAGTGAGAGAGTGAGAGAGTGAGAGAGTGAGAGAGTGAGAGAGTGAAAGAGTGAGAGAGTGGGAGAGTGAGAGAGTGAGAGAGTGAGAGAGTGAGAAAGTGAGAGAGTGAGAGATTGAGAGAGTAAGAGAGTGAAAGAGTGAGCAGGTCAGAGAGTGAGAGATTGAGCGATCAAAGGGGTGAGAGAGGAAAAGAGTGAAAGAGTTAGAGAGTGAGAGGGGGAGGAAGTAAAGGAGTGAGCGAGTAAGAGTCTGAGAGAGTGAGAAAGTAAGAGACTGAAAAAGTGAGAGAGTGAAAGAGTGAGAGAGTGAGAGAGTAAGAGAGTGAGAAAGTGAGAGACTGAGAGAGTAAAGGAGTGCGGGAGTGAGAAAGTGAGCGAGTGAGAGAGTGAGAGAGTGAGAGAGTGAGAGAGTGAGAGAGTGAGAGAGTGAGAGAGTGAGAGAGTGAGAGAGTGAGAGAGTGAGAGAGTGAGAGAGTGAGAGAGTGAGAGAGTGAGAGAGTGAGAGAGTGAGAGAGTGAGAGAGTGAGAGAGTGAGAGAGTGAGAGAGTGAGAGAGTGAGAGAGTGAGAGAGTGAGAGAGTGAGAGAGTGAGAGAGTAAGAGAGTGAGAGAGTGAGAGAGTAAGAGAGTGAGAGAGTGAGAGAGTGAGAGAGTGAGAGACTGAGAGAGTGAGGGAGTGAGAGAGTAAAAAACTTAAAGAGTGAGAGAGTAAGAAAGTGAGAGAGTGAGAGAGTGAGAGAGTGAGAGAGTGAGAGAGTGAGAGAGTGAGAGAGTGAGAGAGTGAGAGAGTGAGAGAGTGAGAGAGTGAGAAAGTGAGAGAGTGAGAGAGTGAGAGAGTGAGAGAGTGAGAGAGTGAGAGAGTGAGAGAGTGAGAGAGTGAGAGAGTGAGAGAGTGAGAGAGTGAGAGAGAAAGGGAGTGTGAAAGTAAGAGACTAAGAGAGTGTGAGAGTGAGAAAGTGAGGGAGTGAGAAACTGAGGGAGTAAGAAAGTGAGAGAGTAAGAGAGTAAGGGAATGAGAAAGTAAGAGAGTGAAAGAGTGAGAGAGTGAGAGAGGGAGAAAGTGAGAGATTGAGGAAGTGGGAGAGAAAGATAGTGAGAGAGTAAGAGAGTGGGAAAGTAAGAGAGTGAGTAAGTGAGAGGGTGAGAGAGTAAGAGAGTAAGAGAGAGAGAGAGAAAGGAAAAGAGATAGTTAGGAAGTGAAAAAGTGAGAGAGTGAAAGAGTGAGAGAGTTAGAGAGTGAGAGGGTGAGAGAGTGAGAGAGTAAGAGAGTAAGAGAGTGAGAAAGTGAGAGAGTAAGAGAGTGAGAGAGTGAGAAAGTGAGAGAGTGAGAAAGTAAGACAGTGAGAGAGTGAGAGAGTGAGATAGTGAGAGAGTGAGAGAGTTAGAGAGAGTGAGGAAGTGAGAGAGTGAGAGAGTGAGAAAGTGAGAGAGTGAGAAAGTGAAAGAGTGGGAGAGTGAGAGAGTGACGGAGTGAGAAAGTGAGAGAGTGAAAAAGTGAGGAAAGGAGAGAGAGAGAGAGTGAGAGAGTGACAGAGTGAGAGAGTGAGAGAGTGAGAGAGTAGGAGAGTGAGAGAGAGAGAAAATAAAAGAGTAAAAGAGTAAGAGAGTAAGAGAGTGAAAGAGTGAGGGAGTGAGAGAGTGAGAGAGTGAGAGATAGAGAGAGTGAGAGAGTGAGAGAGTGAGAGAGTAAGAGAGTGAGAGAGTGAGAGAGTGAGAGAGTGAGAGAGTGAGAGAGTGAGAGAGTGAGAGAGTGAGAGAGTGAGAGAGTGAGAGAGTAAGAGAGTGAAAGAGTGAGAGAGTGAGAGAGTAAGAGAGTGAAAGAGTAAGAGAGTGAGGGAGTGAGAGAGTGAGAAAGTGAGAGAGTGAGAGATTGAGAGAGTAAAGGGGTGAGAGAGGAAAAGAGTGAAAGAGTTAAAGAGTGAGAGGGGGACGAAGTGAGAGAGTGAGCGAGTAAGAGTCTGAGAGAGTGAGAAAGTAAGAGACTGAGAAAGTGAGAGAGTGAAAGAGTGAGAGAGTGAGAGAGTAAGAGAGTGAGAAAGTGAGAGACTGAGAGAGTGAAGGAGTGCGAGAGTGATTAAGTGAGAGAGTGAGAGAGTAAGAGAGTGAGACTGTAAGAGAGTGAGAGTGAGAGAGTGAGAGAGTGAGAGAGTGAGAGAGTGAGAGAGTGAAAGAGTGAGAGAGTAAGAGAGTGAGAGAGTGAGAGAGTGAGAGAGTGAAAGAGTAAGAGAGTGAGAGAGTAAGAGAGTGAGAGAGTGAGAGATCGAGAGAGTGAAAGAGTGAGAGAGTAAGAAAGTGAGAGAGTGAGAGAGTGAGAGAGTGAGAGAGTGAGAGAGTGAGAGAGTGAGAGAATGAGAGAGTGAGAGAGTGAGAGAGTGAGAGAGTGAGAGAGTGAGAGAGTGAGAGAGTGAGAGAGTGAGAGAGTGAGAGAGTGAGAGAGTGAGAGAGTGAGAGAGTGAGAGAGTGAGAGAGTGAGAGAGTGAGAGAGTGAGAGAGTGAGAGAGTGAGAGAGTGAGATAGTGAGAGACTGAGAGAGTGAGAAAGTGATAGAGTGAGAGAGAGAAAGAGAGTAAGGAAGTGAGAAAGTGAGTGAGTGAGAGAATGAGAGAGTGAGAGAGTGAGAGAGTGAAAGAGTGAGAGAGTGAGAGAATGAGCGAGTGAGAGAGTAAGAGAGTGAGGGAGTGAGAGAGCGAGAGAGTGAGAGAGTACGAGAGGGAGAGAGTGAGAGAGTGAGAGAGTGAGAGAGTGAGAGAGTAAGAGAGTAAGAGAGTGAGAGAGTGAGAGAGTGAGAGAGTGAGAGAGTGAGAGAGTGAGAGAGTGAGAGAGTGAAAGAGTAAAAGAGTAAGAGAGTTAGAGAGTGAGACAGTAAGAGAGTGGGAGAGTGAGAGAGTGAGAGAGTGAGAGAGTGAGAGAGTGAGAGAGTGAAAGAGTGAGAGAGTGAGAGAGTGAGAGAGTGAGAGAGTGAGAGAGTGAGAGAGTGAGAGAGTGAGAGAGTGAGATAGTGAGAGACTGAGAGAGTGAGAAAGTGATAGAGTGAGAGAGAGAAAGAGAGTAAGGAAGTGAGGAAGTGAGTGAGTGAGAGAGTAAGAAAGCGAGAGAGCGAGAGAGTGAGAGAATGAAAGAGTGCGAAAGTGAGAGAGTAAAAGAGTTAGAGAGTGAGAGTGAGAGAATGAAAGACTTTGAAAGTGAGAGAAAGAGAGAGTGAGAGAGTGAGATAGTGAGAAAGTGAGAGACTGAGAGAGTGAGGGAGTGCTAGAGTGAGAAAGTGAGAGAGTAAGAGAGTGAGAGAGTGAGAGAGTAAGAGAGTGAAAGAGTGAGAGAGTGAGAAAGTGACAGAGTGAGCGAGTGAGAGAGTAAGAGAGTGAGAGAGTGAGAGACTGAGAGAATAAGAGAGTGAGAGAGTGAGAGAGTGAGAGAGTGAGAGAGTGAGAGAGTAAGAGAGTGAGAGAGTGAGAGAATGAGAGAGTGAGAGAGTGAGAAAGTGACAGAGTAAGGGAGTGAGAGAGTAAGAAAGTAAGAGAGTAAGAGTGTAATAGAGTGAGAGAGTGAGAGAGTGAAAGAGTAAGAGAGTTAGAGAGTGAGACTGTAAGAGAGTGAGAGAGTGAGAGAGTAAGAGAGTAAGGGAGTGAGAAAGTGAGAGAGTGAGAGAGTGAGAGAGTGAGAGAGTGAGAGAGTGAGAGAGTGAGAGAGTAAGAGAGTGAAAGAGTGAGAGAGTGAGAGAGTAAGAGAGTGAGAGAGTAAGAGAGTGAGAGAGTGAGAAAGTAAGAGAGTGAGAGATTGAGAGAGTAAGAGAGTGAAAGAGTGAGCAGGTCAGAGAGTGAGAGATTGAGAGAGTAAAGGGGTGAGAGAGGAAAAGAGTGAAAGAGTTAAAGAGTGAGAGGGGGACGAAGTGAGAGAGTGAGCGAGTAAGAGTCTGAGAGAGTGAGAAAGTAAGAGACTGAGAAAGTGAGAGAGTGAAAGAGTGAGAGAGTGAGAGATTAAGAGAGTGAGAAAGTGAGAGACTGAGAGAGTGAAGGAGTGCGAGAGTGATTAAGTGAGAGAGTGAGAGAGTAAGAGAGTGAGACTGTAAGAGAGTGAGAGTGAGAGAGTGAGAGAGTGAGAGAGTGAGAGAGTGAGAGAGTAAGAGAGTGAGAGAGTGAGAGAGTGAGAGAGTGAAAGAGTAAGAGAGTGAGAGAGTAAGAGAGTGAGAGAGTGAGAGATCGAGAGAGTGAAAGAGTGAGAGAGTAAGAAAGTGAGAGAGTGAGAGAGTGAGAGAGTGAGAGAGTGAGAGAGTGAGAGAGTGAGAGAGTGAGAGAGTGAGAGAGTGAGAGAGTGAGAGAGTGAGATAGTGAGAGAGTGAGAGAGTGAGAGAGTGAGAGAGTGAGAGAGTGAGAGAGTGAGAGAGTGAGAGAGTGAGAGAGTAAGAGAGTGAGAGAGTGAGAGAGTGAGAGAGTGAGAGAGTAAGAGAGTGAGAGAGTGAGAGAGTGAGATAGTGAGAGACTGAGAGAGTGAGAAAGTGATAGAGTGAGAGAGAGAAAGAGAGTAAGGAAGTGAGAAAGTGAGTGAGTGAGAGAATGAGAGAGTGAGAGAGTGAGAGAGTGAAAGAGTGAGAGAGTGAGAGAATGAGCGAGTGAGAGAGTAAGAGAGTGAGGGAGTGAGAGAGCGAGAGAGTGAGAGAGTACGAGAGTGAGAGAGTGAGAGAATGAGAGAGTGAGAGAGTAAGAGAGTAAGAGAGTGAGAGAGTGAGAGAGTGAGAGAGTGAGAGAGTGAGAGAGTGAAAGAGTAAGAGAGTAAGAGAGTTAGAGAGTGAGACAGTAAGAGAGTGAGAGAGTGAGAGAGTGAGAGAGTGAGAGAGTGAGAGAGTGAGAGAGTGAGAGAGTGAGAGAGTGAGAGAGTGAGAGAGTGAGAGAGTGAAAGAGTGAGAGAGTGAGAGAGTGAGAGAGTGAGAGAGTGAGAGAGTGAGAGAGTGAGAGAGTGAGAGAGTGAGAGAGTGAGATAGTGAGAGACTAAGAGAGTGAGAAAGTGATAGAGTGAGAGAGAGAAAGAGAGTAAGGAAGTCAGAAAGTGAGTGAGTGAGAGAGTAAGAAAGCGAGAGAGCGAGAGAGTGAGAGAATGAAAGAGTGCGAAAGTGAGAGAGTAAAAGAGTTAGAGAGTGAGAATGAGAGAATGAAAGACTTTGAAAGTAAGAGAAAGAGAGAGTGAGAGAGTGAGAGAGTGAGAAAGTGAGAGACTGAGAGAGTGAGGGAGTGCTAGAGTGGAAAAGTGAGAGAGTAAGAGAGTGAGAGAGTGAGAGAGTAAGAGAGTGAAAGAGTGAGAGAGTGAGAAAGTGACAGAGTGAGCGAGTGAGAGAGTAAGAGAGTGAGAGAGTGAGAGACTGAGAGAATAAGAGAGTGAGAGAGTGAGAGAGTGAGAGAGTGAGAGAGTAAGAGAGTGAGAGAGTGAGAGAATGAGAGAGTGAGAGAGTGAGAAAGTGAGAGAGTAAGGGAGTGAGAGAGTAAGAAAGTAAGAGAGTAAGAGTGTAATAGAGTGAGAGAGTAAGAGAGTAAGACAGTGAGAGAGTGAGAGAGTAAGAGAGTGAGAGAGTAAGAGAGTAAGAGAGTAAGAGAGTGAGAAAGTGAGAGAGTTAGGGAGTGAGAGAGTGAGAGAGTGAAAGAGTAAGAGAGTGAGAGAGTAAGAGAGTGAAAGAGTGAGCGGGCCAGAGAGTAAGAGATTGAGCGAGTAAGAGGTTAAGAGAGGAAAAGAGTAAAAGAGTAAGAGATCGAGAGGGGGAGAAAGTGAGAGAGTAAGAGAGTGAAAAAGTGAGAAATTAAGTGACTGAGAGAGTGGAGGAGTGAGAGAGTGAGAAAGTTAAAGTGTAAAAGAGTGAGAAAGTGAGAGAGTGAGAGAGTGAGAGAGTGAGAGAGTGAGAAAGTTAAAGTGTAAAAGAGTGAGAAAGTGAGAGAGTGAGAGAGTAAGAAAGTGAGAGAGTGAGAGAGTGAGAGAGTGAGAGAGTGAGAGAGTGAGAGAGTGAGAGAGTGAGAGAGTGAGAGAGTGAGAGAGTGAGAGAGGGAGATAGTGAGAGACTGAGAGAGTGAGAAAGTGATAGAGTGAGAGAGAGAAAGAGAGTAAGGAAGTGAGAAAGTGAGTGAGTGAGAGAATGAGAGAGTGAGAGAGTGAGAGAGTGAAAGAGTGAGAGAGTGAGAGAATGAGCGAGTGAGAGAGTAAGAGAGTGAGGGAGTGAGAGAGCGAGAGAGTAAGAGAGTACGAGAGTGAGAGAGTGAGAGAGTGAGAGAGTGAGAGAGTGAGAGAGTGAGAGAGTAAGAGAGTGAGAGAGTGAGAGAGTGAGAGAGTGAGAGAGTGAGAGAGTGAGAGAGTGAAAGAGTAAAAGAGTAAGAGAGTTAGAGAGTGAGACAGTAAGAGAGTGAGAGAGTGAGAGAGTGAGAGAGTGAGAGAGTGAGAGAGTGAGAGAGTGAAAGAGTGAGAGACTGAGAGAGTGAGAGAGTGAGAGAGTGAGAGAGTGAGAGAGTGAGAGAGTGAGAGAGTGAGAGAGTGAGATAGTGAGAGACTGAGAGAGTGAGAAAGTGATAGAGTGAGAGAGAGAAAGAGAGTAAGGAAGTGAGGAAGTGAGTGAGTGAGAGAGTAAGAAAGCGAGAGAGCGAGAGAGTGAGAGAATGAAAGAGTGCGAAAGTGAGAGAGTAAAAGAGTTAGAGAGTGAGAGTGAGAGAATGAAAGACTTTGAAAGTGAGAGAAAGAGAGAGTGAGAGAGTGAGATAGTGCGAAAGTGAGAGACTGAGAGAGTGAGGGAGTGCTAGAGTGAGAAAGTGAGAGAGTAAGAGAGTGAGAGAGTGAGAGAGTAAGAGAGTGAAAGAGTGAGAGAGTGAGAAAGTGACAGAGTGAGCGAGTGAGAGAGTAAGAGAGTGAGAGAGTGAGAGACTGAGAGAATAAGAGAGTGAGAGAGTGAGAGAGTGAGAGAGTGAGAGAGTGAGAGAGTAAGAGAGTGAGAGAGTGAGAGAATGAGAGAGTGAGAGAGTGAGAAAGTGAGAGAGTAAGGGAGTGAGAGAGTAAGAAAGTAAGAGAGTAAGAGTGTAATAGAGTGAGAGAGTGAGAGAGTGAAAGAGTAAGGGAGTTAGAGAGTGAGACTGTAAGAGAGTGAGAGAGTGAGAGAGTAAGAGAGTAAGGGAGTGAGAAAGTGAGAGAGTGAGAGAGTGAGAGAGTGAGAGAGTGAGAGAGTGAGAGAGTGAGAGAGTGAGAGAGTGAGAGAGTGAGAGAGTGAGAGAGTGAGAGAGTGAGAGAGTAAGAGAGTGAAAGAGTGAGAGAGTGAGAGAGTAAGAGAGTGAGAGAGTAAGAGAGTGAGGGAGTGAGAGAGTGAGAAAGTAAGAGAGTGAGAGATTGAGAGAGTAAGAGAGTGAAAGAGTGAGCAGGTCAGAGAGTGAGAGATTGAGAGAGTAAAGGGGTGAGAGAGGAAAAGAGTGAAAGAGTTAAAGAGTGAGAGGGGGACGAAGTGAGAGAGTGAGCGAGTAAGAGTCTGAGAGAGTGAGAAAGTAAGAGACTGAGAAAGTGAGAGAGTGAAAGAGTGAGAGAGTGAGAGATTAAGAGAGTGAGAAAGTGAGAGACTGAGAGAGTGAAGGAGTGCGAGAGTGATTAAGTGAGAGAGTGAGAGAGTAAGAGAGTGAGACTGTAAGAGAGTGAGAGTGAGAGAGTGAGAGAGTGAGAGAGTGAGAGAGTGAGAGAGTGAGAGAGTAAGAGAGTGAGAGAGTGAGAGAGTGAGTGAGTGAAAGAGTAAGAGAGTGAGAGAGTAAGAGAGTGAGAGAGTGAGAGATCGAGAGAGTGAAAGAGTGAGAGAGTAAGAAAGTGAGAGAGTGAGAGAGTGAGAGAGTGAGAGAGTGAGAGAGTGAGAGAGTGAGAGAGTGAGAGAGTGAGAGAGTAAGAGAGTGAGAGAGTGAGAGAGTGAGAGAGTGAGAGAGTGAGAGAGTGAGAGAGTGAGAGAGTGAGAGAGTGAGAGAGTGAGAGAGTGAGAGAGTGAGAGAGTGAGAGAGTGAGAGAGTGAGAGAGTGAGAGAGTGAGAGAGTAAGAGAGTGAGAGAGTGAGAGAGTGAGATAGTGAGAGACTGAGAGAGTGAGAAAGTGAGAGAGTGAGAGAGAGAAAGAGAGTAAGGAAGTGAGAAAGTGAGTGAGTGAGAGAATGAGAGAGTGAGAGAGTGAGAGAGTGAAAGAGTGAGAGAGTGAGAGAATGAGCGAGTGAGAGAGTAAGAGAGTGAGGGAGTGAGAGAGCGAGAGAGTGAGAGAGTACGAGAGTGAGAGAGTGAGAGAATGAGAGAGTGAGAGAGTGAGAGAGTAAGAGAGTGAGAGAGTGAGAGAGTGAGAGAGTGAGAGAGTGAGAGAGTGAGAGAGTGAAAGAGTAAGAGAGTAAGAGAGTTAGAGAGTGAGACAGTAAGAGAGTGAGAGAGTGAGAGAGTGAGAGAGTGAGACAGTGAGAGAGTGAGAGAGTGAAAGAGTGAGAGAGTGAGAGAGTGAGAGAGTGAGAGAGTGAGAGAGTGAGAGAGTGAGAAAGTGAGAGAGTGAGAGAGTGAGATAGTGAGAGACTGAGAGAGTGAGAAAGTGATAGAGTGAGAGAGAGAAAGAGAGTAAGGAAGTGAGAAAGTGAGTGAGTGAGAGAGTAAGAAAGCGAGAGAGCGAGAGAGTGAGAGAATGAAAGAGTGCGAAAGTGAGAGAGTAAAAGAGTTAGAGAGTGAGAGTGAGAGAATGAAAGACTTTGAAAGTAAGAGAAAGAGAGAGTGAGAGAGTGAGAGAGTGAGAAAGTGAGAGACTGAGAGAGTGAGGGAGTGCTAGAGTGAGAAAGTGAGAGAGCAAGAGAGTGAGAGAGTGAGAGAGTAAGAGAGTGAAAGAGTGAGAGAGTGAGAAAGTGACAGAGTGAGCGAGTGAGAGAGTAAGAGAGTGAGAGAGTGAGAGACTGAGAGAATAAGAGAGTGAGAGAGTGAGAGAGTGAGAGAGTGAGAGAGTAAGAGAGTGAGAGAGTGAGAGAATGAGAGAGTGAGAGAGTGAGAAAGTGAGAGAGTAAGGGAGTGAGAGAGTAAGAAAGTAAGAGAGTAAGAGTGTAATAGAGTGAGAGAGTAAGAGAGTAAGACAGTGAGAGAGTGAGAGAGTAAGAGAGTGAGAGAGTAAGAGAGTAAGAGAGTAAGAGAGTGAGAAAGTGAGAGAGTTAGGGAGTGAGAGAGTGAGAGAGTGAAAGAGTAAGAGAGTGAGAGAGTAAGAGAGTGAAAGAGTGAGCGGGCCAGAGAGTAAGAGATTGAGCGAGTAAGAGGTTAAGAGAGGAAAAGAGTAAAAGAGTAAGAGATCGAGAGGGGGAGAAAGTGAGAGAGTGAGAGAGTAAGAGAGTAAGAGAGTGAAAAAGTGAGAAATTAAGTGACTGAGAGAGTGGAGGAGTGAGAGAGTGAGAAAGTGAGAGAGTGAGAGAGTGAGAGACTGAGAGAGTGAGAAAGTGATAGAGTGAGAGAGAGAAAGAGAGTAAGGAAGTGAGAAAGTGAGTGAGTGAGAGAATGAGAGAGTGAGAGAGTGAGAGAGTGAAAGAGTGAGAGAGTGAGAGAATGAGCGAGTGAGAGAGTAAGAGAGTGAGGGAGTGAGAGAGCGAGAGAGTGAGAGAGTACGAGAGTGAGAGAGTGAGAGAGTGAGAGAGTGAGAGAGTGAGAGAGTGAGAGAGTGAGAGAGTGAGAGAGTAAGAGAGTGAGAGAGTGAGAGAGTGAGAGAGTGAGAGAGTGAGAGAGTGAGAGAGTGAAAGAGTAAAAGAGTAAGAGAGTTAGAGAGTGAGACAGTAAGAGAGTGAGAGAGTGAGAGAGTGAGAGAGTGAGAGAGTGAGAGAGTGAGAGAGTGAGAGAGTGAAAGAGTGAGAGAGTGAGAGAGTGAGAGAGTGAGAGAGTGAGAGAGTGAGAGAGTGAGAGAGAGAAAGAGAGTAAGGAAGTGAGGAAGTGAGTGAGTGAGAGAGTAAGAAAGCGAGAGAGCGAGAGAGTGAGAGAATGAAAGAGTGCGAAAGTGAGAGAGTAAAAGAGTTAGAGAGTGAGAGTGAGAGAATGAAAGACTTTGAAAGTGAGAGAAAGAGAGAGTGAGAGAGTGAGATAGTGCGAAAGTGAGAGACTGAGAGAGTGAGGGAGTGCTAGAGTGAGAAAGTGAGAGAGTAAGAGAGTGAGAGAGTGAGAGAGTAAGAGAGTGAAAGAGTGAGAGAGTGAGAAAGTGACAGAGTGAGCGAGTTAGAGAGTAAGAGAGTGAGAGAGTGAGAGACTGAGAGAATAAGAGAGTGAGAGAGTGAGAGAGTGAGAGAGTGAGAGAGTGAGATAGTAAGAGAGTGAGAGAGTGAGAGAATGAGAGAGTGAGAGAGTGAGAAAGTGAGAGAGTAAGGGAGTGAGAGAGTAAGAAAGTAAGAGAGTAAGAGTGTAATAGAGTGAGAGAGTGAGAGAGTGAAAGAGTAAGGGAGTTAGAGAGTGAGACTGTAAGAGAGTGAGAGAGTGAGAGAGTAAGAGAGTAAGGGAGTGAGAAAGTGAGAGAGTGAGAGAGTGAGAGAGTGAGAGAGTGAGAGAGTGAGAGAGTGAGAGAGTGAGAGAGTGAGAGAGTAAGAGAGTGAAAGAGTGAGAGAGTGAGAGAGTAAGAGAGTGAGAGAGTAAGAGAGTGAGGGAGTGAGAGAGTGAGAAAGTAAGAGAGTGAGAGATTGAGAGAGTAAGAGAGTGAAAGAGTGAGCAGGTCAGAGAGTGAGAGATTGAGAGAGTAAAGGGGTGAGAGAGGAAAAGAGTGAAAGAGTTAAAGAGTGAGAGGGGGACGAAGTGAGAGAGTGAGCGAGTAAGAGTCTGAGAGAGTGAGAAAGTAAGAGACTGAGAAAGTGAGAGAGTGAAAGAGTGAGAGAGTGAGAGATTAAGAGAGTGAGAAAGTGAGAGACTGAGAGAGTGAAGGAGTGCGAGAGTGATTAAGTGAGAGAGTGAGAGAGTAAGAGAGTGAGACTGTAAGAGAGTGAGAGTGAGAGAGTGAGAGAGTGAGAGAGTGAGAGAGTGAGAGAGTAAGAGAGTGAGAGAGTGAGAGAGTGAGAGAGTGAAAGAGTAAGAGAGTGAGAGAGTAAGAGAGTGAGAGAGTGAGAGATCGAGAGAGTGAAAGAGTGAGAGAGTAAGAAAGTGAGAGAGTGAGAGAGTGAGAGAGTGAGAGAGTGAGAGAGTGAGAGAGTGAGAGAGTGAGAGAGTGAGAGAGTGAGAGAGTGAGAGAGTGAGAGAGTGAGAGAGTGAGAGAGTGAGAGAGTGAGAGAGTGAGAGAGTGAGAGAGTGAGAGAGTGAGAGAGTGAGAGAGTGAGAGAGTGAGAGAGTGAGAGAGTGAGAGAGTGAGAGAGTGAGAGAGTGAGAGAGTGAGATAGTGAGAGACTGAGAGAGTGAGAAAGTGATAGAGTGAGAGAGAGAAAGAGAGTAAGGAAGTGAGAAAGTGAGTGAGTGAGAGAATGAGAGAGTGAGAGAGTGAGAGAGTGAAAGAGTGAGAGAGTGAGAGAATGAGCGAGTGAGAGAGTAAGAGAGTGAGGGAGTGAGAGAGCGAGAGAGTGAGAGAGTACGAGAGTGAGAGAGTGAGAGAATAAGAGAGTGAGAGAGTGAGAGAGTAAGAGAGTGAGAGAGTGAGAGATTGAGAGAGTGAGAGAGTGAGAGAGTGAAAGAGTAAGAGAGTAAGAGAGTTAGAGAGTGAGACAGTAAGAGAGTGAGAGAGTGAGAGAGTGAGAGAGTGAGAGAGTGAGACAGTGAGAAAGTGAGAGAGTGAAAGAGTGAGAGAGTGAGAGAGTGAGAGAGTGAGAGAGTGAGAGAGTGAGAGAGTGAGAAAGTGAGAGAGTGAGAGAGTGAGATAGTGAGAGACTGAGAGAGTGAGAAAGTGATAGAGTGAGAGAGAGAAAGAGAGTAAGGAAGTGAGAAAGTGAGTGAGTGAGAGAGTAAGAAAGCGAGAGAGCGAGAGAGTGAGAGAATGAAAGAGTGCGAAAGTGAGAGAGTAAAAGAGTTAGAGAGTGAGAGTGAGAGAATGAAAGACTTTGAAAGTGAGAGAAAGAGAGAGTGAGAGAGTGAGAGAGTGAGAAAGTGAGAGACTGAGAGAGTGAGGGAGTGCTAGAGTGAGAAAGTGAGAGAGTAAGAGAGTGAGAGAGTAAGAGAGTGAAAGGGTGAGAGAGTGAGAAAGTGACAGAGTGAGCGAGTGAGAGAGTAAGAGAGTGAGAGAGTGAGAGACTGAGAAAATAAGAGAGTAAGAGAGTGAGAGAGTGAGAGAGTGAGAGAGTGAGAGAGTAAGAGAGTGAGAGAGTGAGAGAATGAGAGAGTGAGAGAGTGAGAAAGTGAGAGAGTAAGGGAGTGAGAGAGTAAGAAAGTAAGAGAGTAAGAGTGTAATAGAGTGAGAGAGTAAGAGAGTAAGACAGTGAGAGAGTGAGAGAGTAAGAGACTGAGAGAGTAAGAGAGTAAGAGAGTAAGAGAGTGAGAAAGTGAGAGAGTTAGGGAGTGAGAGAGTGAGAGAGTGAAAGAGTAAGAGAGTGAGAGAGTAAGAGAGTGAAAGAGTGAGCGGTCCAGAGAGTAAGAGATTGAGCGAGTAAGAGGTTGAGAGAGGAAAAGAGTAAAAGAGTAAGAGATCGAGAGGGGGAGAAAGTGAGAGAGTGAGAGAGTAAGAGAGTAAGAGAGTGAAAAAGTGAGAAATTAAGTGACTGAGAGAGTGAAGGAGTGAGAGAGTGAGAAAGTTGAAGTGTAAAAGAGTGAGAAAGTGAGAGAGTGAGAGAGTGAGAGAGTGAGAGAGTGAGAAAGTTAAAGTGTAAAAGAGTGAGAAAGTGAGAGAGTGAGAGAGTGAGAAAGTGAGAGAGTGAGAGAGTGAGAGAGTGAGAGAGTGAGAGAGTGAAAGAGTAAGAGAGTGAGAGAGTGAGAGAGTGAGAGAGTGAGAGAGTGAGAGAGTGAGAGAGTGAGAGAGTGAGAGAGTGAGAGAGTGAGAAAGTGAGAAAGTGAGAGAGTGAGAGAGTGAGAGAGTGAGAGAGTGAGAGAGTGAGAGAGTGAGAGAGTGAGAGAGTGAGAGAGTGAGAGAGTGAGAGAGTGAGAGAGTGAGAGAGTGAGAGAGTGAGAGAGTGAGAGAGTAAGAGAGTGAGAGAGTGAGAGAGTGAGAGAGTGAGAGAGTGAGAGAGTCAGAAAGTGAGAGAGTGAGAGAGTGAGAGAGTGAGAGCGTGAGAGAGTGAGAGAGTGAGAGAGTGAGAGAGTGAGAGAGTGAGAGAGTCAGAGAGTGAGAGAGTGAGAGAGTGAGAGAGTGAGAGCGTGAGAGAGTGAGAGAGTGAGAGAGTGAGAGAGTGAGAGAGTAAGAGAGTGAGGGAGTGAGAGAGCGAGAGAGTGAGAGAGTGAGAGAGTACGAGAGTGAGAGAGTGAGAGAGTGAGAGAGTGAGAGAGTGAGAGAGTGAGAGAGTGAGAGAGTGAGAGAGTAAGAGAGTGAAAGAGTAAAAGAGTAAGAGAGTTAGAGAGTGAGACAGTAAGAGAGTAAGAGAGTGAGAGAGTGAGAGAGTGAGAGAGTAAGAGAGTGAGAGAGTAAGAGAGTGAGAGAGTAAGAGAGTGAGCAAGTAAGAGAGTAAAAGAGTGAGCGGGTCAGAGAGTGAGAGATCAAGAATGTGAGAGAGTGAGACAGTGAGAGAGTGAGAGATTGAGAGAGTGAAAGAGTGAAAGAGTGAGAGAGTGAGAGAGCGAGAGAGTGAGAAAGTAAGAGGGTGAACGAGTGAGAGAGTGAGAGAGCGAGAGAGTAAGAAAGTGAGAGAGTGAGAGAGTGAGAGAGTGAAAGAGTAAGAGAGTTAGAGAGTGAGACTGGAAGAGAGTAAGAGAGTGAGGGAGTAAGAGAGTAAGAGAGTGAGAGAGTGAGAGAGTGAGAGAGTGAGAGAGTGAGAGAGTAAGAGAGTAAAAGAGTGAGAGAGTGAGAGAGTAAGAGAGTGAGAGAGTGAGAGAGTGAGGGAGTGAGAGAGTGAGAAAGTAAGAGAGTGAGAGATTGAGAGAGTAAGAGAGTGAAAGAGTGAGCAGGTCAGAGAGTGAGAGATTGAGAGGGGGAGGAAGTGAGAGAGTGAGCGAGTAAGAGTCTGAGAGAGTGAGAAAGTAAGAGACTGAGAAAGTGAGAGAGTAAAAGTGTGAGAGAGTGAGATAGTAAGAGAGTGAGAAAGCGAGAGACTGAGAGAGTGAAGGAGTACGAGAGTGATTAAGTGAGAGAGTGAGAGAGTAAGAGAGTGAGACTGTAAGAGAGTGAGAGAGTGAGAGAGTAAGAGAGTGAGAGAGTGAGAGAGTGAGAGAGTGAGAGAGTGCGAGAGTGCGAGAGTGAGAGAGTGAGAGAGTGAGAGAGTGAAAGAGTGAGAGAGTGAGAGAGTGAGAGAGTGAGAGAGTGAGAGAGTGAGAGAGTGAGAGAGTGAGAAAGTGAGAGAGTGAGAGAGTGAGAGAGTGAGAGAGTGAGAGAGTAAGAGAGTGAGAGAACGAGAGAGTGAGAGAGTGAGAGAGTAAGAGAGTGAGAGAGTGAGAGAGTGAGAGAGTGAGAGAGTAAGAGAGTGAGAGAGTGAGAGAGTAAGAGAGTGAGAGAGTGAGAGAGTGAGAGAGTGAAAGAGTGAGAGAGTGAGAGAGTAAGAGAGTGAGAGAGTGAGAGAGTGAGAGAGTGAGAGAGTGAGAGAGTGAAAGAGTAAGAGAGTAAGAACGTGAGAGAGTGAGAGAGTGAGAGAGTGAGAGAGTGAGAGAGTGAGAGAGTGAGAGAGTGAGAGAGTGAGAGAGTGAGAGAGTGAGAGAGTGAGAGAGTGAGAGAGTGAGAGAGTGAGAGAGTGAGAGAGTGAGAGAGTGAGAGAGTGAGAGAGTGAGAGAGTGAGAGAGTGAGAGAGTGAGAGAGTGAGAGAGTGAGAGAGTGAGAGAGTGAGAGAGTGAGAGAGTGAGAGAGTGAGAGAGTGAGAGAGTGAGAGAGTGAGAGAGTGAGAGAGTGAGAGAGTGAGAGAGTGAGAGAGTGAGAGAGTGAGAGAGTGAGAGAGTGAGAGAGTGAGAGAGTGAGAGAGTGAGAGAGTGAGAGAGTGAGAGAGTGAGAGAGTGAGAGAGTGAGAGAGTGAGAGAGTGAGAAAGTGAGAGAGTGAGAGAGTGAGAGAGTGAGAGAGTGAGAGAGTGAGAGAGTGAGAGAGGGAGAGAGTGAGAGAGTGAGAGAGTGAGAGAGTGAGAGAGTGAGAGAGTGAGAGAGTGAGAGAGTGAGAGAGTGAGAGAGTGAGAGAGTGAGAGAGTGAGAGAGTGAGAGAGTGAGAGAGTGAGAGAGTGAGAGAGTGAGAGAGTGAAAGAGTGAAAGAGTGAAAGAGTTAGAGAGTAAGAGAGTAAGAGAGTGAGAGAGTGAGAGAGTGAGAGAGTGAGAGAGTGAGAGAGTGAGAGAGTGAGAGAGTGAGAGAGTGAGAGAGTGAGAGAGTGAGAGAGTGAGAGAGTGAGGAAGTGAGAGAGTGAGAGAGTGAGAGAGTGAGAGAGTGAGAGAGTAAGAGAGTGAGAGAGTAAGAGAGTGAGGGAGTAAGAGAGCGAGAGAGTGAGAGAGTACGAGAGTGAGAGAGTAAGAGAGTGAGAGAGTGAGAGAGTGAGAGAGTGAAAGAGTAAGAGAGTAAAAGAGTTAGAGAGTGAGACAGTAAGAGAGTGAGAGAGTGAGAAAGTGAGAGAGTGAGAGAGTGAAAGAGTGAAAGAGTGAGAGAGTGAGAGAGTGAGAGAGTGAGAGAGTGAGAGAGTGAGAGAGTGAGAGAGTGAGAGAGTGAGAGAGTGAGATAGTGAGAGACTGAGAGAGTGAGAAAGTGATAGAGTGAGAGAGAGAAAGAGAGTAAGGAAGTGAGAAAGTGAGTGAGTGAGAGAGTGAGAGAGTAAGAAAGCGAGAGAGTGAGAGAGTGAGAGAATGAAAGAGTGCGAAAGTAAGAGAGTAAAAGAGTTAGAGAGTGAGAGTGAGAGAATGAAAGACTTTGAAAGTGAGAGAAAGAGAGAGTGAAAGAGTGAGAAAGTGAGAGACTGAGAGAGTGAGGGAGTGCTAGAGTGAGAAAGTGAGAGAGTGAGAGAGTGAGAGAGTGAGAGAGTGAGAGAGTAAGAGAGTGAGAGAGTGAGAGAGTGAGAAAGTGACAGAGTGAGCGAGTGAGAGAGTAAGAGAGTGAGAGGGTGAGAGACTGAGAGAATAAGAGAGTGAGAGAGTGAGAGAGTGAGAGAGTGAGAGAGTGAGAGAGTGAGAGAGTGAGAGAGTGAGAGATCAAGAGAGTAAGAGAGTGAGAGAGTGAGAGAATGAGAGAGTGAGAGAGTGAGAAAGTGAGAGAGTAAGGGAGTGAGAGAGTGAGAAAGTAAGAGAGTTAGCGAGTGAGAGAGTGAGAGAGTGAAAGAGTAAGAGAGTGAGAGAGTAAGAGAGTGAAAGAGTGAGCGGGTCAGAGAGTAAAAGATTGAAAGAGTGAGAGGTTGAGAGAGGAAAAGAGTAAAAGAGTAAGAGATCGAGAGGGGGAGAAAGTGAGAGAGTGAGAGACTAAGAGAGTAAGAGAGTGAAAGAGTGAGAAAGTAAGAGACTGAGAGAGTGAAGGAGTGAGAGAGTGAGAAAGTGAGAGAGTGAGAGAGTAAGAGAGTGAAAGAGTGAGCGGGTCAGAGAGAAAGAGATTGAGAGAGTAAGAGGTTGAGAGAGGAAAAAAGTAAAAGAGTGAGAGATCGAGAGAGGGAGAAAGTAAGAGAGTGAGAGAGTAAGAGAGTTAGAGAGTGAGAAAGTAAGAGACTGAGAGAGTGAAGGAGTGAGAGAGTGAGAAAGTTAAAGGGTAAAAGAGTGAGAAAGTGAGAGAGTGAGAGAGTGAGAGAGTGAGAGAGTGAGAGAGTAAGAGAGTGAGAGAGTGAGAGAGTGAGAGAGTGAGAGAGTGAGAGAGTGAGAGAGTGAGAGAGTGAGAGAGTGAGAGAGTGAGAGAGTGAGAGAGTGAGAGAGTGAGAGAGTGAGAGAGTGAGAGAGTGAGAGAGTGAGAGAGTGAGAGAGTGAGAGAGTGAGAGAGTGAGAGAGTGAGAGAGTGAGAGAGTGAGAGAGTGAGAGAGTGAGAGAGTGAGAGAGTGAGAGAGTGAGAGAGTGAGAGAGTGAGAGAGTGAGAGAGTGAGAGAGTGAGAAAGTGAGAGAGTGAGAGAGTGAGAGAGTGAGAGAGTGAGAGAGTGAGAGAGTGAGAGAGTGAGAGAGTGAGAGAGTGAGAGAGTGAGAGAGTGAGAGAGTGAGAGAGTGAGAGAGTGAGAGAGTGAGAGAGTGAGAGAGTGAGAGAGTGAGAGAGTGAGAGAGTGAGAGAGTGAGAGAGTGAGAGAGTGAGAGAGTGAGAGAGTGAAAGAGTGAGAGAGTGAGAGAGTGAGAGAGTGAGAGAGTGAGAGAGTGAGAGAGTGAGAGATCGAGAGAGTCAGAGAGTGAGAGAGTGAGAGAGTGAGAGAGTGAGAGAGTGAGAGAGTAATGGAGTGAGAGAGTGAGAGAGTGAGAGAGCGAGAGAGTGAGAGAGTGAGAGAGTGAGAGAGTGAGAGAGTTAGAGAGTGAGATAGTGAGAGAGTGAGAAAGTAAGAGAGTGAACGAGTGAGAGAGTGAGAGAGCGAGAGAGTGAGAGCGTAAGAAAGTGAGAGAGTGAGAGAGTGAGAGAGTGAAAGAGTAAGAGAGTTAGAGAGTGAGACTGGAAGAGAGTAAGAGAGTGAGGGAGTAAGAGAGTAAGAGAGTGAGAGAGTGAGAGAGTGAGAGAGTGAGAGAGTGAGAGAGTAAGAGAGTAAAAGAGTGAGAGAGTGAGAGAGTAAGAGAGTGAGAGAGTAAGAGAGTGAGGGAGTGAGAGAGTGAGAAAGTGAGAGAGTGAGAGATTGAGAGAGTAAGAGAGTGAAAGAGTGAGCAGGTCAGAGAGTGAGAGATTGAGAGAGTAAAGGGGTGAGACAGGAAAAGAGTGAAAGAGTTAGAGAGTGAGAGGGGGAGAAAGTGAGAGAGTGAGCGAGTAAAAGTCTGAGAGAGTGAGAAAGTAAGAGACTGAGAAAGTGAGAGAGTGAAAGTGTGAGAGAGTGAGAGAGTAAGAGAGTGAGAAAGTGAGAGACTGAGAGAGTGAAGGAGTACGAGAGTGATTAAGTGAGAGAGTGAGAGAGTAAGAGAGTGAGACTGTAAGAGAGTGAGAGAGTGAGAGAGTGAGAGAGTGAGAGAGTGAGAGAGTGAGAGAGTGAGAGAGTGAGAGAGTGCGAGAGTGCGAGAGTGAGAGAGTGAGAGAGTGAGAGAGTGAGAGAGTGAGAGAGTGAGAGAGTGAGAGAGTGAGAGAGTGAAAGAGTGAGAGAGTGAGAGAGTGAGAGAGTAAGAGAGTGAGAGAGTGAGAGAGTGAGAGAGTGAGAGAGTAAGAGAGTGAGAGAGTGAGAGAGTGAGAGAGTGAGAGAGTGAGAGAGTAAGAGAGTGAGAGAGTGAGAGAGTAAGAGAGTGAGAGAGTGAGAGAGTGAGGGAGTGAAAGAGTGAGAGAGTAAGAGAGTAAGAGAGTGAGAGAGTGAGAGAGTGAGAGAGTGAGAGAGTGAAAGAGTGAGAGAGTAAGAAAGTGAGAGATTGAGAGAGTGAGAGAGTGAGAGAGTGAGAGAGTGAGCGAGTGAGAGAGTGAGAGAGTGAGAGAGTGAGAGAGTGAGAGAGTGAGAGAGTGAGAGAGTGAGAGAGTGAGAGAGTGAGAGAGTGAGAGAGTGAGAGAGTGAGAGAGTGAGAGAGTGAGAGAGTGAGAGAGTGAGAGAGTGAGAGAGTGAGAGAGTGAGAGAGTGAGAGAGTGAGAGAGTGAGAGAGTGAAAGAGTAAGAGAGTGAGAGAGTGAGAGAGTGAGAGAGTGAGAGAGTGAGAGAGTGAGAGAGTGAGAGAGTGAGAGAGTGAGAGAGTGAGAGAGTGAGAGAGTGAGAGAGTGAAAGAGTGAGAGAGTGAAAGAGTTAGAGAGTGAGAGAGTGAGAGAGTGAGAGAGTGAGAGAGTGAGAGAGTGAGAGAGTGAGAGAGTGAGAGAGTGAGAGAGTGAGAGAGTGAGAGAGTGAGAGAGTGAGAGAGTGAGAGAGTGAGAGAGTGAGAGAGTGAGAGAGTGAGAGAGTGAGAGAGTGAGAGAGTGAGAGAGTGAGAGAGTGAGAGAGTGAGAGAGTGAGAGAGTGAGAGAGTGAGAGAGTAAGAGAGTGAGAGAGTAAGAGAGTGAGGGAGTAAGAGAGCGAGAGAGTGAGAGAGTACGAGAGTGAGAGAGTAAGAGAGTGAGAGAGTGAGAGAGTGAGAGAGTGAAAGAGTAAGAGAGTAAGAGAGTTAGAGAGTGAGAGAGTGAGAGAGTGAGAGAGTGAGAGAGTGAGAGAGTTAGAGAGTGAGAGAGTGAGAGAGTGAGAGAGTGAGAGAGTAAGAGAGTGAGAGAGTGAGAGAGTGAGATAGTGAGAGACTGAGAGAGTGAGAAAGTGAGAGAGTGAGAGAGAGAAAGAGAGTAAGGAAGTGAGAAAGTGAGTGAGTGAGAGAATGAGAGAGTGAGAGAGTGAGAGAGTGAAAGAGTGAGAGAGTGAGAGAATGAGCGAGTGAGAGAGTAAGAGAGTGAGGGAGTGAGAGAGCGAGAGAGTGAGAGAGTACGAGAGTGAGAGAGTGAGAGAATGAGAGAGTGAGAGAGTGAGAGAGTAAGAGAGTGAGAGAGTGAGAGAGTGAGAGAGTGAGAGAGTGAGAGAGTGAGAGAGTGAAAGAGTAAGAGAGTAAGAGAGTTAGAGAGTGAGACAGTAAGAGAGTGAGAGAGTGAGAGAGTGAGAGAGTGAGACAGTGAGAGAGTGAGAGAGTGAAAGAGTGAGAGAGTGAGAGAGTGAGAGAGTGAGAGAGTGAGAGAGTGAGAGAGTGAGAAAGTGAGAGAGTGAGAGAGTGAGATAGTGAGAGACTGAGAGAGTGAGAAAGTGATAGAGTGAGAGAGAGAAAGAGAGTAAGGAAGTGAGAAAGTGAGTGAGTGAGAGAGTAAGAAAGCGAGAGAGCGAGAGAGTGAGAGAATGAAAGAGTGCGAAAGTGAGAGAGTAAAAGAGTTAGAGAGTGAGAGTGAGAGAATGAAAGACTTTGAAAGTAAGAGAAAGAGAGAGTGAGAGAGTGAGAGAGTGAGAAAGTGAGAGACTGAGAGAGTGAGGGAGTGCTAGAGTGAGAAAGTGAGAGAGCAAGAGAGTGAGAGAGTGAGAGAGTAAGAGAGTGAAAGAGTGAGAGAGTGAGAAAGTGACAGAGTGAGCGAGTGAGAGAGTAAGAGAGTGAGAGAGTGAGAGACTGAGAGAATAAGAGAGTGAGAGAGTGAGAGAGTGAGAGAGTGAGAGAGTAAGAGAGTGAGAGAGTGAGAGAATGAGAGAGTGAGAGAGTAAGAAAGTGAGAGAGTAAGGGAGTGAGAGAGTAAGAAAGTAAGAGAGTAAGAGTGTAATAGAGTGAGAGAGTAAGAGAGTAAGACAGAGAGAGAGTGAGAGAGTAAGAGAGTGAGAGAGTAAGAGAGTAAGAGAGTAAGAGAGTGAGAAAGTGAGAGAGTTAGGGAGTGAGAGAGTGAGAGAGTGAGAGAGTGAAAGAGTAAGAGAGTGAGAGAGTAAGAGAGTGAAAGAGTGAGCGGGCCAGAGAGTAAGAGATTGAGCGAGTAAGAGGTTAAGAGAGGAAAAGAGTAAAAGAGTAAGAGATCGAGAGGGGGAGAAAGTGAGAGAGTGAGAGAGTAAGAGAGTAAGAGAGTGAAAAAGTGAGAAATTAAGTGACTGAGAGAGTGGAGGAGTGAGAGAGTGAGAAAGTTAAAGTGTAAAAGAGTGAGAAAGTGAGAGAGTGAGAGAGTGAGAGAGTGAGAGAGTGAGAGAGTGAGAGAGTGAGAAAGTTAAAGTGTAAAAGAGTGAGAAAGTGAGAGAGTGAGAGAGTAAGAAAGTGAGAGAGTGAGAGAGTGAGAGAGTGAGAGAGTGAGAGAGTGAGAGAGTGAGAGAGTGAGAGAGTGAGATAGTGAGAGACTGAGAGAGTGAGAAAGTGATAGAGTGAGAGAGAGAAAGAGAGTAAGGAAGTGAGAAAGTGAGTGAGTGAGAGAATGAGAGAGTGAGAGAGTGAGAGAGTGAAAGAGTGAGAGAGTGAGAGAATGAGCGAGTGAGAGAGTAAGAGAGTGAGGGAGTGAGAGAGCGAGAGAGTGAGAGAGTACGAGAGTGAGAGAGTGAGAGAGTGAGAGAGTGAGAGAGTGAGAGAGTGAGAGAGTGAGAGAGTAAGAGAGTGAGAGAGTGAGAGAGTGAGAGAGTGAGAGAGTGAGAGAGTGAGAGAGTGAAAGAGTAAAAGAGTAAGAGAGTTAGAGAGTGAGACAGTAAGAGAGTGAGAGAGTGAGAGAGTGAGAGAGTGAGAGAGTGAGAGAGTGAGAGAGTGAGAGAGTGAAAGAGTGAGAGAGTGAGAGAGTGAGAGAGTGAGAGAGTGAGAGAGTGAGAGAGTGAGAGAGAGAAAGAGAGTAAGGAAGTGAGGAAGTGAGTGAGTGAGAGAGTAAGAAAGCGAGAGAGCGAGAGAGTGAGAGAATGAAAGAGTGCGAAAGTGAGAGAGTAAAAGAGTTAGAGAGTGAGAGTGAGAGAATGAAAGACTTTGAAAGTGAGAGAAAGAGAGAGTGAGAGAGTGAGATAGTGCGAAAGTGAGAGACTGAGAGAGTGAGGGAGTGCTAGAGTGAGAAAGTGAGAGAGTAAGAGAGTGAGAGAGTGAGAGAGTAAGAGAGTGAAAGAGTGAGAGAGTGAGAAAGTGACAGAGTGAGCGAGTTAGAGAGTAAGAGAGTGAGAGAGTGAGAGACTGAGAGAATAAGAGAGTGAGAGAGTGAGAGAGTGAGAGAGTGAGAGAGTGAGATAGTAAGAGAGTGAGAGAGTGAGAGAATGAGAGAGTGAGAGAGTGAGAAAGTGAGAGAGTAAGGGAGTGAGAGAGTAAGAAAGTAAGAGAGTAAGAGTGTAATAGAGTGAGAGAGTGAGAGAGTGAAAGAGTAAGGGAGTTAGAGAGTGAGACTGTAAGAGAGTGAGAGAGTGAGAGAGTAAGAGAGTAAGGGAGTGAGAAAGTGAGAGAGTGAGAGAGTGAGAGAGTGAGAGAGTGAGAGAGTGAGAGAGTGAGAGAGTGAGAGAGTGAGAGAGTAAGAGAGTGAAAGAGTGAGAGAGTGAGAGAGTAAGAGAGTGAGAGAGTAAGAGAGTGAGGGAGTGAGAGAGTGAGAAAGTAAGAGAGTGAGAGATTGAGAGAGTAAGAGAGTGAAAGAGTGAGCAGGTCAGAGAGTGAGAGATTGAGAGAGTAAAGGGGTGAGAGAGGAAAAGAGTGAAAGAGTTAAAGAGTGAGAGGGGGACGAAGTGAGAGAGTGAGCGAGTAAGAGTCTGAGAGAGTGAGAAAGTAAGAGACTGAGAAAGTGAGAGAGTGAAAGAGTGAGAGAGTGAGAGATTAAGAGAGTGAGAAAGTGAGAGACTGAGAGAGTGAAGGAGTGCGAGAGTGATTAAGTGAGAGAGTGAGAGAGTAAGAGAGTGAGACTGTAAGAGAGTGAGAGTGAGAGAGTGAGAGAGTGAGAGAGTGAGAGAGTGAGAGAGTAAGAGAGTGAGAGAGTGAGAGAGTGAGAGAGTGAAAGAGTAAGAGAGTGAGAGAGTAAGAGAGTGAGAGAGTGAGAGATCGAGAGAGTGAAAGAGTGAGAGAGTAAGAAAGTGAGAGAGTGAGAGAGTGAGAGAGTGAGAGAGTGAGAGAGTGAGAGAGTGAGAGAGTGAGAGAGTGAGAGAGTGAGAGAGTGAGAGAGTGAGAGAGTGAGAGAGTGAGAGAGTGAGAGAGTGAGAGAGTGAGAGAGTGAGAGAGTGAGAGAGTGAGAGAGTGAGAGAGTGAGAGAGTGAGAGAGTGAGAGAGTGAGAGAGTGAGAGAGTGAGAGAGTGAGAGAGTGAGAGAGTGAGAGAGTGAGAGAGTGAGAGAGTGAGAGAGTGAGAGAGTGAGAGAGTGAGATAGTGAGAGACTGAGAGAGTGAGAAAGTGATAGAGTGAGAGATTGAGAGAGTGAGAGAGTGAGAGAGTGAAAGAGTAAGAGAGTAAGAGAGTTAGAGAGTGAGACAGTAAGAGAGTGAGAGAGTGAGAGAGTGAGAGAGTGAGACAGTGAGAGAGTGAGAGAGTGAAAGAGTGAGAGAGTGAGAGAGTGAGAGAGTGAGAGAGTGAGAGAGTGAGAGAGTGAGAAAGTGAGAGAGTGAGAGAGTGAGATAGTGAGAGACTGAGAGAGTGAGAAAGTGATAGAGTGAGAGAGAGAAAGAGAGTAAGGAAGTGAGAAAGTGAGTGAGTGAGAGAGTAAGAAAGCGAGAGAGCGAGAGAGTGAGAGAATGAAAGAGTGCGAAAGTGAGAGAGTAAAAGAGTTAGAGAGTGAGAGTGAGAGAATGAAAGACTTTGAAAGTGAGAGAAAGAGAGAGTGAGAGAGTGAGAGAGTGAGAAAGTGAGAGACTGAGAGAGTGAGGGAGTGCTAGAGTGAGAAAGTGAGAGAGTAAGAGAGTGAGAGAGTAAGAGAGTGAAAGGGTGAGAGAGTGAGAAAGTGACAGAGTGAGCGAGTGAGAGAGTAAGAGAGTGAGAGAGTGAGAGACTGAGAAAATAAGAGAGTAAGAGAGTGAGAGAGTGAGAGAGTGAGAGAGTGAGAGAGTAAGAGAGTGAGAGAGTGAGAGAATGAGAGAGTGAGAGAGTGAGAAAGTGAGAGAGTAAGGGAGTGAGAGAGTAAGAAAGTAAGAGAGTAAGAGTGTAATAGAGTGAGAGAGTAAGAGAGTAAGACAGTGAGAGAGTGAGAGAGTAAGAGACTGAGAGAGTAAGAGAGTAAGAGAGTAAGAGAGTGAGAAAGTGAGAGAGTTAGGGAGTGAGAGAGTGAGAGAGTGAAAGAGTAAGAGAGTGAGAGAGTAAGAGAGTGAAAGAGTGAGCGGGCCAGAGAGTAAGAGATTGAGCGAGTAAGAGGTTGAGAGAGGAAAAGAGTAAAAGAGTAAGAGATCGAGAGGGGGAGAAAGTGAGAGAGTGAGAGAGTAAGAGAGTAAGAGAGTGAAAAAGTGAGAAATTAAGTGACTGAGAGAGTGAAGGAGTGAGAGAGTGAGAAAGTTGAAGTGTAAAAGAGTGAGAAAGTGAGAGAGTGAGAGAGTGAGAGAGTGAGAGAGTGAGAAAGTTAAAGTGTAAAAGAGTGAGAAAGTGAGAGAGTGAGAGAGTGAGAAAGTGAGAGAGTGAGAGAGTGAGAGAGTGAGAGAGTGAGAGAGTGAAAGAGTAAGAGAGTGAGAGAGTGAGAGAGTGAGAGAGTGAGAGAGTGAGAGAGTGAGAGAGTGAGAGAGTGAGAGAGTGAGAAAGTGAGAAAGTGAGAGAGTGAGAGAGTGAGAGAGTGAGAGAGTGAGAGAGTGAGAGAGTGAGAGAGTGAGAGAGTGAGAGAGTGAGAGAGTGAGAGAGTGAGAGAGTGAGAGAGTGAGAGAGTGAGAGAGTGAGAGAGTAAGAGAGTGAGAGAGTGAGAGAGTGAGAGAGTGAGAGAGTGAGAGAGTCAGAAAGTGAGAGAGTGAGAGAGTGAGAGAGTGAGAGCGTGAGAGAGTGAGAGAGTGAGAGAGTGAGAGAGTGAGAGAGTGAGAGAGTCAGAGAGTGAGAGAGTGAGAGAGTGAGAGAGTGAGAGCGTGAGAGAGTGAGAGAGTGAGAGAGTGAGAGAGTGAGAGAGTAAGAGAGTCAGGGAGTGAGAGAGCGAGAGAGTGAGAGAGTGAGAGAGTACGAGAGTGAGAGAGTGAGAGAGTGAGAGAGTGAGAGAGTGAGAGAGTGAGAGAGTGAGAGAGTGAGAGAGTAAGAGAGTGAAAGAGTAAAAGAGTAAGAGAGTTAGAGAGTGAGACAGTAAGAGAGTAAGAGAGTGAGAGAGTGAGAGAGTGAGAGAGTAAGAGAGTGAGAGAGTAAGAGAGTGAGAGAGTAAGAGAGTGAGCAAGTAAGAGAGTAAAAGAGTGAGCGGGTCAGAGAGTGAGAGATCAAGAATGTGAGAGAGTGAGACAGTGAGAGAGTGAGAGATTGAGAGAGTGAAAGAGTGAAAGAGTGAGAGAGTGAGAGAGCGAGAGAGTGAGAAAGTAAGAGGGTGAACGAGTGAGAGAGTGAGAGAGCGAGAGAGTAAGAAAGTGAGAGAGTGAGAGAGTGAGAGAGTGAAAGAGTAAGAGAGTTAGAGAGTGAGACTGGAAGAGAGTAAGAGAGTGAGGGAGTAAGAGAGTAAGAGAGTGAGAGAGTGAGAGACTGAGAGAGTGAGAGAGTGAGAGAGTAAGAGAGTAAAAGAGTGAGAGAGTGAGAGAGTAAGAGAGTGAGAGAGTGAGAGAGTGAGGGAGTGAGAGAGTGAGAAAGTAAGAGAGTGAGAGATTGAGAGAGTAAGAGAGTGAAAGAGTGAGCAGGTCAGAGAGTGAGAGATTGAGAGGGGGAGGAAGTGAGAGAGTGAGCGAGTAAGAGTCTGAGAGAGTGAGAAAGTAAGAGACTGAGAAAGTGAGAGAGTAAAAGTGTGAGAGAGTGAGATAGTAAGAGAGTGAGAAAGCGAGAGACTGAGAGAGTGAAGGAGTACGAGAGTGATTAAGTGAGAGAGTGAGAGAGTAAGAGAGTGAGACTGTAAGAGAGTGAGAGAGTGAGAGAGTAAGAGAGTGAGAGAGTGAGAGAGTGAGAGAGTGAGAGAGTGCGAGAGTGCGAGAGTGAGAGAGTGAGAGAGTGAGAGAGTGAAAGAGTGAGAGAGTGAGAGAGTGAGAGAGTGAGAGAGTGAGAGAGTGAGAGAGTGAGAGAGTGAGAGAGTGAGAAAGTGAGAGAGTGAGAGAGTGAGAGAGTGAGAGAGTGAGAGAGTAAGAGAGTGAGAGAACGAGAGAGTGAGAGAGTGAGAGAGTAAGAGAGTGAGAGAGTGAGAGAGTGAGAGAGTGAGAGAGTAAGAGAGTGAGAGAGTGAGAGAGTAAGAGAGTGAGAGAGTGAGAGAGTGAGAGAGTGAAAGAGTGAGAGAGTGAGAGAGTAAGAGAGTGAGAGAGTGAGAGAGTGAGAGAGTGAGAGAGTGAGAGAGTGAAAGAGTAAGAGAGTAAGAACGTGAGAGAGTGAGAGAGTGAGAGAGTGAGAGAGTGAGAGAGTGAGAGAGTGAGAGAGTGAGAGAGTGAGAGAGTGAGAGAGTGAGAGAGTGAGAGAGTGAGAGAGTGAGAGAGTGAGAGAGTGAGAGAGTGAGAGAGTGAGAGAGTGAGAGAGTGAGAGAGTGAGAGAGTGAGAGAGTGAGAGAGTGAGAGAGTGAGAGAGTGAGAGAGTGAGAGAGTGAGAGAGTGAGAGAGTGAGAGAGTGAGAGAGTGAGAGAGTGAGAGAGTGAGAGAGTGAGAGAGTGAGAGAGTGAGAGAGTGAGAGAGTGAGAGAGTGAGAGAGTGAGAGAGTGAGAGAGTGAGAGAGTGAGAGAGTGAGAGAGTGAGAGAGTGAGAGAGTGAGAAAGTGAGAGAGTGAGAGAGTGAGAGAGTGAGAGAGTGAGAGAGTGAGAGAGTGAGAGAGGGAGAGAGTGAGAGAGTGAGAGAGTGAGAGAGTGAGAGAGTGAGAGAGTGAGAGAGTGAGAGAGTGAGAGAGTGAGAGAGTGAGAGAGTGAGAGAGTGAGAGAGTGAGAGAGTGAGAGAGTGAGAGAGTGAGAGAGTGAGAGAGTGAAAGAGTGAAAGAGTGAAAGAGTTAGAGAGTAAGAGAGTAAGAGAGTGAGAGAGTGAGAGAGTGAGAGAGTGAGAGAGTGAGAGAGTGAGAGAGTGAGAGAGTGAGAGAGTGAGAGAGTGAGAGAGTGAGAGAGTGAGAGAGTGAGGAAGTGAGAGAGTGAGAGAGTGAGAGAGTGAGAGAGTGAGAGAGTAAGAGAGTGAGAGAGTAAGAGAGTGAGGGAGTAAGAGAGCGAGAGAGTGAGAGAGTACGAGAGTGAGAGAGTAAGAGAGTGAGAGAGTGAGAGAGTGAGAGAGTGAAAGAGTAAGAGAGTAAAAGAGTTAGAGAGTGAGACAGTAAGAGAGTGAGAGAGTGAGAAAGTGAGAGAGTGAGAGAGTGAAAGAGTGAAAGAGTGAGAGAGTGAGAGAGTGAGAGAGTGAGAGAGTGAGAGAGTGAGAGAGTGAGAGAGTGAGAGAGTGAGAGAGTGAGATAGTGAGAGACTGAGAGAGTGAGAAAGTGATAGAGTGAGAGAGAGAAAGAGAGTAAGGAAGTGAGAAAGTGAGTGAGTGAGAGAGTGAGAGAGTAAGAAAGCGAGAGAGTGAGAGAGTGAGAGAATGAAAGAGTGCGAAAGTAAGAGAGTAAAAGAGTTAGAGAGTGAGAGTGAGAGAATGAAAGACTTTGAAAGTGAGAGAAAGAGAGAGTGAAAGAGTGAGAAAGTGAGAGACTGAGAGAGTGAGGGAGTGCTAGAGTGAGAAAGTGAGAGAGTGAGAGAGTGAGAGAGTGAGAGAGTGAGAGAGTAAGAGAGTGAGAGAGTGAGAGAGTGAGAAAGTGACAGAGTGAGCGAGTGAGAGAGTAAGAGAGTGAGAGGGTGAGAGACTGAGAGAATAAGAGAGTGAGAGAGTGAGAGAGTGAGAGAGTGAGAGAGTGAGAGAGTGAGAGAGTGAGAGAGTGAGAGATCAAGAGAGTAAGAGAGTGAGAGAGTGAGAGAATGAGAGAGTGAGAGAGTGAGAAAGTGAGAGAGTAAGGGAGTGAGAGAGTGAGAAAGTAAGAGAGTTAGCGAGTGAGAGAGTGAGAGAGTGAAAGAGTAAGAGAGTGAGAGAGTAAGAGAGTGAAAGAGTGAGCGGGTCAGAGAGTAAAAGATTGAAAGAGTGAGAGGTTGAGAGAGGAAAAGAGTAAAAGAGTAAGAGATCGAGAGGGGGAGAAAGTGAGAGAGTGAGAGACTAAGAGAGTAAGAGAGTGAAAGAGTGAGAAAGTAAGAGACTGAGAGAGTGAAGGAGTGAGAGAGTGAGAAAGTGAGAGAGTGAGAGAGTAAGACAGTGAAAGAGTGAGCGGGTCAGAGAGAAAGAGATTGAGAGAGTAAGAGGTTGAGAGAGGAAAAAAGTAAAAGAGTGAGAGATCGAGAGAGGGAGAAAGTAAGAGAGTGAGAGAGTAAGAGAGTTAGAGAGTGAGAAAGTAAGAGACTGAGAGAGTGAAGGAGTGAGAGAGTGAGAAAGTTAAAGGGTAAAAGAGTGAGAAAGTGAGAAAGTGAGAGAGTGAGAGAGTGAGAGAGTGAGAGAGTAAGAGAGTGAGAGAGTGAGAGAGTGAGAGAGTGAGAGAGTGAGAGAGTGAGAGAGTGAGAGAGTGAGAGAGTGAGAGAGTGAGAGAGTGAGAGAGTGAGAGAGTGAGAGAGTGAGAGAGTGAGAGAGTGAGAGAGTGAGAGAGTGAGAGAGTGAGAGAGTGAGAGAGTGAGAGAGTGAGAGAGTGAGAGAGTGAGAGAGTGAGAGAGTGAGAGAGTGAGAGAGTGAGAGAGTGAGAGAGTGAGAGAGTGAGAGAGTGAGAGAGTGAGAGAGTGAGAGAGTGAGAGAGTGAGAAAGTGAGAGAGTGAGAGAGTGAGAGAGTGAGAGAGTGAGAGAGTGAGAGAGTGAGAGAGTGAGAGAGTGAGAGAGTGAGAGAGTGAGAGAGTGAGAGAGTGAGAGAGTGAGAGAGTGAGAGAGTGAGAGAGTGAGAGAGTGAGAGAGTGAGAGAGTGAGAGAGTGAGAGAGTGAGAGAGTGAGAGAGTGAGAGAGTGAGAGAGTGAGAGAGTGAAAGAGTGAGAGAGTGAGAGAGTGAGAGAGTGAGAGAGTGAGAGAGTGAGAGAGTGAGAGAGTGAGAGATCGAGAGAGTCAGAGAGTGAGAGAGTGAGAGAGTGAGAGAGTGAGAGAGTGAGAGAGTAATGGAGTGAGAGAGTGAGAGAGTGAGAGAGTGAGAGAGTGAGAGAGTGAGAGAGTGAGAGAGTGAGAGAGTGAGAGAGTTAGAGAGTGAGATAGTGAGAGAGTGAGAAAGTAAGAGAGTGAACGAGTGAGAGAGTGAGAGAGCGAGAGAGTGAGAGCGTAAGAAAGTGAGAGAGTGAGAGAGTGAGAGAGTGAAAGAGTAAGAGAGTTAGAGAGTGAGACTGGAAGAGAGTAAGAGAGTGAGGAAGTAAAAGAGTAAGAGAGTGAGAGAGTGAGAGAGTGAGAGAGTGAGAGAGTAAGAGAGTAAAAGAGTGAGAGAGTGAGAGAGTAAGAGAGTGAGAGAGTAAGAGAGTGAGGGAGTGAGAGAGTGAGAAAGTGAGAGAGTGAGAGATTGAGAGAGTAAGAGAGTGAAAGAGTGAGCAGGTCAGAGAGTGAGAGATTGAGAGAGTAAAGGGGTGAGAGAGGAAAAGAGTGAAAGAGTTAGAGAGTGAGAGGGGGAGAAAGTGAGAGAGTGAGCGAGTAAAAGTCTGAGAGAGTGAGAAAGTAAGAGACTGAGAAAGTGAGAGAGTGAAAGTGTGAGAGAGTGAGAGAGTAAGAGAGTGAGAAAGTGAGAGACTGAGAGAGTGAAGGAGTACGAGAGTGATTAAGTGAGAGAGTGAGAGAGTAAGAGAGTGAGACTGTAAGAGAGTGAGAGAGTGAGAGAGTGAGAGAGTGAGAGAGTGAGAGAGTGAGAGAGTGAGAGAGTGCGAGAGTGCGAGAGTGAGAGAGTGAGAGAGTGAGAGAGTGAGAGAGTGAGAGAGTGAGAGAGTGAGAGAGTGAGAGAGTGAAAGAGTGAGAGAGTGAGAGAGTGAGAGAGTAAGAGAGTGAGAGAGTGAGAGAGTGAGAGAGTGAGAGAGTAAGAGAGTGAGAGAGTGAGAGAGTGAGAGAGTGAGAGAGTGAGAGAGTGAGAGAGTGAGAGAGTGAGAGAGTGAGAGAGTGAGAGAGTGAGAGAGTGAGAGAGTGAAAGAGTAAGAGAGTGAGAGAGTGAGAGAGTGAGAGAGTGAGAGAGTGAGAGAGTGAGAGAGTGAGAGAGTGAGAGAGTGAGAGAGTGAGAGAGTGAGAGAGTGAGAGAGTGAAAGAGTGAGAGAGTGAAAGAGTTAGAGAGTGAGAGAGTGAGAGAGTGAGAGAGTGAGAGAGTGAGAGAGTGAGAGAGTGAGAGAGTGAGAGAGTGAGAGAGTGAGAGAGTGAGAGAGTGAGAGAGTGAGAGAGTGAGAGAGTGAGAGAGTGAGAGAGTGAGAGAGTGAGAGAGTGAGAGAGTGAGAGAGTGAGAGAGTGAGAGAGTGAGAGAGTGAGAGAGTGAGAGAGTGAGAGAGTGAGAGAGTAAGAGAGTGAGAGAGTAAGAGAGTGAGGGAGTAAGAGAGCGAGAGAGTGAGAGAGTACGAGAGTGAGAGAGTAAGAGAGTGAGAGAGTGAGAGAGTGAGAGAGTGAAAGAGTAAGAGAGTAAGAGAGTTAGAGAGTGAGAGAGTGAGAGAGTGAGAGAGTGAGAGAGTGAGAGAGTTAGAGAGTGAGAGAGTGAGAGAGTGAGAGAGTGAGAGAGTGAGAGAGTGAGAGAGTGAGAGAGTGAGAGAGTGAGAGAGTGAGAGAGTGAGAGAGTGAGAGAATGAGATAGTGAGAGACTGAGAGAGTGAGAAAGTGATAGAGTGAGAGAGAGAAAGAGAGTAAGGAAGTGAGAAAGTGAGTGAGCGAGAGAGTGAGAGAGTAAGAAAGCGAGAGAGTGAGAGAGTGAGAGAATGAAAGAGTGCGAAAGTAAGAGAGTAAAAGAGTTAGAGAGTGAGAGTGAGAGAATGAAAGACTTTGAAAGAGAGAGAAAGAGAGAGTGAGAGAGTGAGAGAGTGAGAAAGTGAGAGACTGAGAGAGTGAGGGAGTGCTAGAGTGAGAAAGTGAGAGAGTGAGAGAGTGAGAGAGTGAGAGAGTGAGAGAGTGAGAGAGTAAGAGAGTGAGAGAGTGAGAGAGTGAGAAAGTGACAGAGTGAGCGAGTGAGAGAGTAAGAGAGTGAGAGGGTGAGAGACTGAGAGAATAAGAGAGTGAGAGAGTGAGAGAGTGAGAGAGTGAGAGAGTAAGAGAGTAAGAGAGTGAGAGAGTGAGAGAATGAGAGAGTGAGAGAGTGAGAAAGTGAGAGAGTAAGGGAGTGAGAGAGTGAGAAAGTAAGAGAGTTAGGGAGTGAGAGAGTGAGAGAGTGAAAGAGTAAGAGAGTGAGAGAGTAAGAGAGTGAAAGAGTGAGCGGGTCAGAGAGTAAGAGATTGAGAGAGTGAGAGGTTGAGAGAGGAAAAGAGTAAAAGAGTAAGAGATCGAGAGGGGGAGAAAGTGAGAGAGTGAGAGACTAAGAGAGTAAGAGAGTGAAAGAGTGAGAAAGTAAGAGACTGAGAGAGTGAAGGAGTGAGAGAGTGAGAAAGTTAAAGTGTAAAAGAGTGAGAAAGTGAGAGAGTGAGAGAGTGAGAGAGTGAGAGAGAGACAGAGTGAGAGAGTGAGAGAGTGAGAGAGTGAGAGAGTGAGAGAGTGAGAGAGTGAGAGAGTGAGAGAGTGAGAGAGTTAGGGAGTGAGAGAGTGAGAGAGTGAGAGAGTGAGAGAGTGAGAGAGTGAGAGAGTGAGAGATCGAGGGAGTGAGAGAGTGAGAGAGTGAGAGAGTGAGAGAGTGAGAGAGTGAGAGAGTGAGAGAGTGAGAGAGTGAGAGAGTGAGAGAGTGAGAGAGTGAGAGAGTGAGAGAGTGAGAGAGTGAGAGAGTGAGAGAGTGAGAGAGTGAGAGAGTGAGAGAGTGAGAGAGTGAGAGAGTAAGAGAGTGAGAGAGTAAGAGAGTGAGAGAGTGAGAGAGTGAGAGAGTGAGAGAGTGAGAGAGTGAGAGAGTGAGAGAGTGAGAGAGTGAGAGAGTGAGAGAGTGAGAGAGTGAGAGAGTGATAGAGTGAGAGAGTGAGAGAGTGAGAGAGTGAGAGAGTGAGAGAGTGAGAAAGTGAGAGAGTGAGAGAGTGAGAGAGTGAGAGAGTGAGAGAGTGAGAGAGTGGGAGAGTGAGAGAGTGAGAGAGTGAGAGAGTGAGAGAGTAAGAGAGTCAGAGAGTCAGAGAGTGAGAGAGTGAGAGAGTGAAAGAGTGAGAGAGTGAGAGAGTGAGAGATCGAGAGAGTAAGAGCGTGAGAGAGTGAGAGAGTGAGAGAGTGAGAGAGTGAGAGAGTGAGAGAGTAATAGAGTGAGAGAGTGAGAGAGTGAGAGAGTGAGAGAGTGAGAGAGTGAGAGAGTGAGAGAGTGAGAGAGTGAGAGAGTGAGAGAGTGAGAGAGTGAGAGAGTGAGAGAGTTAGAAAGTGAGATAGTGAGAGAGTGAGAGAGTGAGAGAGTGAGAGAGTGAGAGAGTAAGAGAGTGAGAGAGTGAGAGAGTGAGAGAGTGAGAGAGTGAGAGAGTGAGAGAGTGAGAGAGTGAGAGAGTGAGAGAGTGAGAGAGTGAGAAAGTGAGAGAGTAAGAGAGTGAGAGAGTGAGATAGTGAGAGAGTGAGAGAGTGGGAGAGTCAGAGAGTGAGAAAGTGAGAGAGTGAGAGAGTGAGAGAGTGAGAGAGTGAGAGAGTGAGAGAGTGAGAGAGTCAGAGAGTGAGAGAGTGAGAGAGTGAGAAAGTGTAGGAGTAAGAGAGTGAGAAAGTGAGGGAGTGAGAGAGTGAGAGAGCAAGAAATTGAGGGAATGGGAGAGTGAGAGAGTGAGAGAGTGAGAGAGTGAGAAAGTAAGAAAGTGAAAAAGTGAGAGAGTCAGGAAGCGAAAGAGTGAGAGAGTGAGAGAGTGAGAGAGTGAGAGAGTGAGAGAGTGAGTGAGTGAGGGAGTGAGAGAGTGAGAGAGTGAGAGAGTGAGAGAGTGAGAGAGTGAGAGAGTGAGAGAGTGAGAGAGTGAGAGAGTGAGAGAGTGAGAGAGTGAGAGAGTGAGAGAGTGAGAGAGTGAGAGAGTGAGAGAGTGAGAGAGTGAGAGAGTGAGAGAGTGGGAGAGTGAGAGAGTGAGAGAGTGAGAGAGTGAGAGAGTAAGAGAGTGAGAGAGTGAGAGAGTGAGAGAGTGAGAGAGTGAGAGAGTGAGAGAGTGAGAGAGTGAGAGAGTGAGAGAGTGAGAGAGTGAGAGATCGAGAGAGTCAGAGAGTGAGAGAGTGAGAGAGTGAGAGAGTGAGAGAGTGAGAGAGTAATGGAGTGAGAGAGTGAGAGAGTGAGAGAGTGAGAGAGTGAGAGAGTGAGAGAGTGAGAGAGTGAGAGAGTTAGAGAGTGAGATAGTGAGAGAGTGAGAGAGTGAGAGAGTGAGAGAGTGAGAGAGTAAGAGAGTAAGAGAGTGAGAGAGTGAGAGAGTGAGAGAGTGAGAGAGTGAGAGAGTGAGAGAGTGAGAAAGTGAGAGAGTAAGAGAGTGAGAGAGTGAGATAGTGAGAGAGTGAGAGAGGGAGAGAGTGAGAGAGTGGGAGAGTGAGAGAGTGAGAGAGTGAGAGAGTGAGAGAGTGAGAGAGTGAGAGAGTGAGAGAGTGAGAGAGTGAGAGAGTGAGAGAGTGAGAAAGTGAGAGAGTGAGAGAGTGAGAGAGTGAGAGAGTGAGAGAGTGAGAGAGTAAGAGAGTGAAAGAGTGAGAAAGTAAGAGAGTTAGAGAGTGAGAGAGTGAGAGAGTGAGAGAGTAAGAGAGTGAGAGAGTAAGAGAGTGAAAGAGTGAGCGGTTCAGAGAGAAAGAGATTGAGTGAGTAAGAGGTTGAGAGAGGAAAAGAGTAAAAGAGTGAGAGATCGAGAGAGGGAGAAAGTGAGAGAGTAAGAGAGTAAGAGAGTTAGAGAGTGAGAAAGTAAGAGACTGAGAGAGTGAAGGAGTGAGAGAGTGAGAAAGTTAAAGGGTAAAAGAGTGAGAAAGTGAGAGAGTGAGAGAGTGAGAGAGTGAGAGAGTAAGAGAGTGAGAGAGTGAGAGAGTGAGAGAGTGAGAGAGTGAGAAAGTGAGAGAGTGAGAGAGTGAGAGAGTGAGAGAGTGAGAGAGTGAGAAAGTGAGAGAGTGAGAGATTGAAAGAGTGAGAGAGTGAGAGAGTGAGAGAGTGAGAGAGTGAGAGAGTGAGAGAGTGAGAGAGTGAGAGAGTGAGAGAGTGAGAGAGTGAGAGAGTGAGAGAGTGAGAGAGTGAGAGAGTGAGAGAGTGAGAGAGTGAGAGAGTGAGAGAGTGAGAGAGTGAGAGAGTGAGAGAGTGAGAGAGTGAGAGAGTGAGAGAGTGAGAGAGTGAGAGAGTGAGAGAGTGAGAGAGTGAGAGAGTGAAAGAGTTAGAGAGTGAGAGAGTGAGAGAGTGAGAGAGTGAGAGAGTGAGAGAGTGAGAAAGTGAGAGAGTGAGAGAGTGAGAGAGTCAGAGAGTGAGAGAATGAGAGAGTGAGAGAGTGAGAGAGTGAGAGAGTGAGAGATTGAGAGAGTAAGAGAGTGAGAGAGTGAGAGAGTGGGAGAGTGAGAGAGTGAGAGAGTGAGAGAGTGAAAGAGTAAGAGAGTGAGAGAGTGAGAGAGTGAGAGAGTGAGAGAGTGAGAGAGTGAGAGGGTGAGAGAGTGAGAGAGTGAGAGAGTGAGAGAGTGAGAGAGTGAGAGAGTGAGAGAGTGAGAGAGTGAGAGAGTGAGAGAGTGAGAGAGTGAGAGAGTGAGAGAGTGAGAAAGTGAGAGAGTGAGAGAGGGAGAGAGTGAGAAAGTGAGAGAGTGAGAGAGTTAGAGAGTGAGAGAGTGAGAGAGTGAGAGAGTGAGAGAGTGAGAAAGTGAGAGAGTCAGAGAGTGATGGAGTGAAAGAGTGAGAGAGTGAGAGAGTGAGAGAGTAAAAAAGAGAGAGAGTGAGAGAGTGAAGGAGTGAGAGAGTGAGAGAGTGAAAGAGTGAGAGAGTGAGAGAGTGAGAGAGTGAGAGAGTGAGAGAGTGAGAGAGTGAGAAAGTGAGAGAGTGAGAGAGTGAGAGAGTGAGAGAGTGAGAGAGTAAGAGAGTAACAGAGTGAGAGAGTGAGAGAGTGAGAGAGTGAGAGAGTGAGAGAGTGAGAGAGTGAGAGAGTGAGAGAGTGAGAGAGTGAGAGAGTGAGAGAGTGAGAGAGTGAGAGAGTGAGAGAGTGAGAGAGTGAGAGAGTGAGAGAGTGAGAGAGTGAGAGAGTGAGAGAGTGAGAGAGTGAGAGAGTGAGAGAGTGAGAGAGTGAGAGAGTGAGAGAGTGAGAGAGTGAGAGAGTGAGAGAGTGAGAGAGTGAGAGAGTGAGAGAGTGAGAGAGTGAGAGAGTGAGAGAGTGAGAGAGTGAGAGAGTGAGAGAGTGAGAGAGTGAGAGAGTGAGAGAGTGAGAGAGTGAGAGAGTGAGAGAGTAAGAGAGTGAGAGAGTGAGAGAGTGAGAGAGTGAGAGAGTGAGAGAGTGAGAGAGTGAGAGAGTGAGAGAGTGAGAGAGTGAGAGAGTGAGAGAGTGAGAGTGAGAGAGTGAGAGAGTGAGAAAGTGAGAGAGTGAGAGAGGGAGAGAGTGAGAGAGTGAGAGAGTGAGAGAGTGAGAGAGTGAGAGAGTGAGAGAGTGAGAGAGTGAGAGAGTGAGAGAGTGAGAGAGTGAGAGAGTGAGAGAGTGAGAGAGTGAGAGAGTGAGAGAGTGAGAGAGTGAGAGAGTGAGAGAGTGAGAGAGTCAGAGAGTGATAGAGTGAGAGAGTGAGAGAGTGAGAGAGTAAAGAGTGAGAGAGTGAGAGAGTGAAAGATTGAGAGAGTGAGAGAGTGAGAGAGTGAGAGAGTGAGAGAGTGAGAGAGTGAGAGATTGAGAGATTGAGAGAGTGAGAGAGTGAGAGAGTGAGAGAGTGAGAGAGTGAGAGAGTGAGAGAGTGAGAGAGTGAGAGAGTGAGAGAGTAAGAGAGTGAGAGAGTGAGAGAGTGAGAGAGTGAGAGAGTGAGAGAGTGAGAGAGTGAGAGAGTGAGAGAGTGAGAGAGTGAGAGAGTGAGAGAGTGAGAGAGTGAGAGAGTGAGAGAGTGAGAGAGTGAGAGAGTGAGAGAGTGAGAGAGTGAGAGAGTGAGAGAGTGAGAGAGTGAAAGAGTGAGAGAGTGAGAGAGTGAGAGAGTGAGAGAGTGAGAGAGTGAGAGAGTGAGAGAGTGAGAGAGTGAAAGAGTGAGAGAGTGAGAGAGTGAGAGAGTAAGAGAGTGAGAGAGTGAGAGAGTGAGAGAGTGAGAGAGTGAGAGAGTGACAGAGTGACATAGTAAAAGAGTGAGAGAATGAAAAAGTGAGAGAGTGAGAGAGTGAGAGAGTGAGGGAGTGAGAGAGTGAGAGAGTGAGAGAGTCAGAAAGTGAGAGAGTGAGAGAGTGAGAGAGTGAGAGAGTGAGAAAGTGAGAGAGTGAGAGAGTGAGAGAGTAAGAGAGTGAGAGAGTGAGAGAGTGAGAGAGTGAGAGAGTGAGAGAGTGAGAGAGTGAGAGAGTGAGAGAGTGAGAGAGTGAGAGAGTGAGAGAGTGAGAGAGTGAGAGAGTGAGAGAGTGAGAGAGTGAGAGAGTGAGAGAGTGAGAGAGTGAGAGAGTGAGAGAGTGAGATAGTGAGAGAGTGAGAGAGTGAGAGAGTGAGAGAGTGAGAGAGTGAAAGAGTGAGAGAGTGAAAGAGTTAGAGAGTGAGAGAGTGAGAGAGTGAGAGAGTGAGAGAGTGAGAGAGTGAGAGAGTGAGAGAGTGAGAGAGTGAGAGAGTGAGAGAGTGAGAGAGTGAGAGAGTGAGAGAGTGAGAGAGTGAGAGAGTGAGAGAGTGAGAGAGTGAGAGAGTGAGAGAGTGAGAGAGTGAGAGAGTGAGAGAGTGAGAGAGTGAGAGAGTGAGAGAGTGAGAGAGTGAGAGAGTGAGAGAGTGAGAGAGTAAGAGAGTGAGAGAGTAAGAGAGTGAGGGAGTAAGAGAGCGAGAGAGTGAGAGAGTACGGGAGTGAGAGAGTAAGAGAGTGAGAGAGTGAGAGAGTGAGAGAGTGAAAGAGTAAGAGAGTAAGAGAGTTAGAGAGTGAGAGAGTGAGAGAGTGAGAGAGTGAGAGAGTGAGAGAGTTAGAGAGTGAGAGAGTGAGAGAGTGAGAGAGTGAGAGAGTGAGAGAGTGAGAGAGTGAGAGAGTGAGAGAGTGAGAGAGTGAGAGAGTGAGAGAGTGAGAGAGTGAGAGAGTGAGAGAGTGAGAGAGTGAGAGAGTGAGATAGTGAGAGACTGAGAGAGTGAGAAAGTGATAGAGTGAGAGAGAGAAAGAGAGTAAGGAAGTGAGAAAGTGAGTGAGCGAGAGAGTGAGAGAGTAAGAAAGCGAGAGAGTGAGAGAGTGAGAGAATAAAAGAGTGCGAAAGTAAGAGAGTAAAAGAGTTAGAGAGTGAGAGTGAGAGAATGAAAGACTTTGAAAGGGAGAGAAAGAGAGAGTGAGAGAGTGAGAGAGTGAGAAAGTGAGAGACTGAGAGAGTGAGGGAGTGCTAGAGTGAGAAAGTGAGAGAGTCAGAGAGTGAGAGAGTGAGAGAGTGAGAGAGTGAGAGAGTGAGAGAGTAAGAGAGTGAGAGAGTGAGAGAGTGAGAAAGTGACAGAGTGAGCGAGTGAGAGAGTAAGAGAGTGAGAGGATGAGAGACTGAGAGAATAAGAGAGTGAGAGAGTGAGAGAGTGAGAGAGTGAGAGAGTAAGAGAGTAAGAGAGTGAGAGAGTGAGAGAATGAGAGAGTGAGAGAGTGAGAAAGTGAGAGAGTAAGGGAGTGAGAGAGTGAGAAAGTAAGAGAGTTAGGGAGTGAGAGAGTGAGAGAGTGAAAGAGTAAGAGAGTGAGAGAGTAAGAGAGTGAAAGAGTGAGCGGGTCAGAGAGTAAGAGATTGAGAGAGTGAGAGGTTGAGAGAGGAAAAGAGTAAAAGAGTAAGAGATCGAGAAGGGGAGAAAGTGAGAGAGTGAGAGACTAAGAGAGTAAGAGAGTGAAAGAGTGAGAAAGTAAGAGACTGAGAGAGTGAAGGAGTGAGAGAGTGAGAAAGTTCAAGTGTAAAAGAGTGAGAAAGTGAGAGAGTGAGAGAGTGAGAGAGTGAGAGAGTGAGAGAGAGAGAGAGAGTGAGAGAGTGAGAGAGTGAGAGAGTGAGAGAGTGAGAGAGTGAGAGAGTGAGAGAGTGAGAGAGTTAGAGAGTGAGAGAGTGAGAGAGTGAGAGAGTGAGAGAGTGAGAGAGTGAGAGAGTGAGAGAGTGAGAGATCGAGGGAGTGAGAGAGTGAGAGAGTGAGAGAGTGAGAGAGTGAGAGAGTGAGAGAGTGAGAGAGTGAGAGAGTGAGAGAGTGAGAGAGTGAGAGAGTGAGAGAGTGAGAGAGTGAGAGAGTGAGAGAGTGAGAGAGTGAGAGAGTGAGAGAGTGAGAGAGTGAGAGAGTGAGAGAGTAAGAGAGTGAGAGAGTAAGAGAGTGAGAGAGTGAGAGAGTGAGAGAGTGAGAGAGTGAGAGAGTGAGAGAGTGAGAGAGTGAGAGAGTGAGAGAGTGAGAGAGTGAAAGAGTGAGAGAGTGAGAGAGTGAGAGAGTGAGAGAGTGAGAGAGTGAGAGAGTGAGAGAGTGAGAGAGTGAGATAGTGAGATAGTGAGAGACTGAGAGAGTGAGAAAGTGATAGAGTGAGAGAGAGAAAGAGAGTAAGGAAGTGAGGAAGTGAGTGAGTGAGAGAGTAAGAAAGCGAGAGAGCGAGAGAGTGAGAGAATGAAAGAGTGCGAAAGTGAGAGAGTAAAAGAGTTAGAGAGTGAGAGTGAAAGAATGAAAGACTTTGAAAGTGAGAGAAAGAGAGAGTGAGAGAGTGAGATAGTGAGAAAGTGAGAGACTGAGAGAGTGAGGGAGTGCTAGAGTGAGAAAGTGAGAGAGTAAGAGAGTGAGAGAGTGAGAGAGTAAGAGAGTGAAAGAGTGAGAGAGTGAGAAAGTGACAGAGTGAGCGAGTGAGAGAGTAAGAGAGTGAGAGAGTGAGAGACTGAGAGAATAAGAGAGTGAGAGAGTGAGAGAGTGAGAGAGTGAGAGAGTGAGAGAGTGAGAGAGTAAGAGAGTAAGAGAGTGAGAGAATGAGAGAGTGAGAGAGTGAGAAAGTGAGAGAGTAAGGGAGTGAGAGAGTAAGAAAGTAAGAGAGTAAGAGTGTAATAGAGTGAGAGAGTGAGAGAGTGAAAGAGTAAGAGAGTTAGAGAGTGAGACTGTAAGAGAGTGAGAGAGTGAGAGAGTAAGAGAGTAAGGGAGTGAGAAAGTGAGAGAGTGAGAGAGTGAGAGAGTGAGAGAGTGAGAGAGTGAGAGAGTGAGAGAGTGAGAGAGTAAGGAGTGAAAGAGTGAGAGAGTGAGAGAGTAAGAGAGTGAGAGAGTAAGAGAGTGAGGGAGTGAGAGAGTGAGAAAGTAAGAGAGTGAGAGATTGAGAGAGTAAGAGAGTGAAAGAGTGAGCAGGTCAGAGAGTGAGAGATTGAGAGAGTAAAGGGGTGAGAGAGGAAAAGAGTGAAAGAGTTAAAGAGTGAGAGGGGGACGAAGTGAGAGAGTGAGCGAGTAAGAGTCTGAGAGAGTGAGAAAGTAAGAGACTGAGAAAGTGAGAGAGTGAAAGAGTGAGAGAGTGAGAGATTAAGAGAGTGAGAAAGTGAGAGACTGAGAGAGTGAAGGAGTGCGAGAGTGATTAAGTGAGAGAGTGAGAGAGTA
>CAXAQZ010000219.1:0-15901 GCA_963971145.1 Sussaba pulchella
GAGAGAGTGAGAGAGTGAGAGAGTGAGAGAGTGAGAGAGTGAGAGAGTGAGAGCGTGAGAGAGTGAGAGAGTGAGAGAGTGAGAGAGTGAGAGAGTGAGAGAGTGAGAGAGTGAGAGAGTGAGAGAGTGAGAGAGTGAGAGAGTGAGAGAGTGAGAGAGTGAGAGAGTGAGAGAGTGAGAGAGTGAGAGAGTGAGAGAGTGAGAGAGTGAGAGAGTGAGAGAGTGAGAGAGTGAGAGAGTGAGAGAGTGAGAAAGTGAGAGAGTGAGAGAGTGAGAGAGTGAAAGAGTGATAGAGTGAGAGAGTGAGAGAGTAAGAGAGTGAGAGAGTGAGAGAGTAAGAGAGTGAGAGTGTGAGAGAGTGAGAGAGTGAGAGAGTGAGAGAGTAAGAGAGTGAGAGAGTGAGAGAGTGAGAGAGTGAGAGAGTGAGAGAGTGAGAGAGTGAGAGAGTGAGAGAGTGAGAGAGTGAGAGAGTGAGAAAGTGAGAGAGTAAGAGAGTGAGAGAGTGAGAGAGTGAGAGAGGGAGAGAGTGAGAGAGTGAGAGAGTGGAAAAGTGAGAGAGTGAGAGAGTGAGAGAGTGAGAGAGTGAGAGAGTGAGAGAGTGAGAGAGTAAGAGAGTGAGAAAGTGAGTGAGTGAGAGAGTGAGAGAGTGAGAGAGTGAGAGAGTAAGAGAGTGAAAGAGTGAGAAAGTAAGAGGGTTAGAGAGTGAGAGAGTGAGAGAGTGAGAGAGTGAGAGAGTAAGAGAGTAAGAGAGTGAAAGAGTGAGCGGGTCAGAGAGAAAGAGATTTAGAGAGTAAGAGGTTGAGAGAGGAAAAGAGTAAAAGAGTGAGAGATCGAGAGAGGGAGAAAATGAGAGAGTAAGAGAGTAAGAGAGTTAGAGAGTGAGAAAGTAAGAGACTGAGAGAGTGAAGGAGTGAGATAGTGAGAAAGTTAAAGGGTAAAAGAGTGAGAAAGTGAGAGAGTGAGAGATCGAGAGAGTGAGAGAGTGAGAGAGAGAGAGAGAGTGAGAGAGTGATAGAGTGAGAGAGTGAGAGAGTGAGAGAGTGAGAGAGTGAGAGAGTGAGAGAGTGAGAGAGTGAGAGAGTGAGAGAGTGAGAGAGTGAGAGAGTGAGAGAGTGAGAGAGTGAGAGAGTGAGAGAGTGAGAAAGTGAGAGAGTGAGAGATTGAGAGAGTGAGAGAGTGAGAGAGTGAGAGAGTGAGAGAGTGAGAGAGTGAGAGAGTGAGAGAGTGAGAGAGTGAGAGAGTGAGAGAGTGAGAGAGTGAGAGAGTGAGAGAGTGAGAGAGTGAGAGAGTGAAAGAGTGAGAGAGTGAGAGAGTGAGAGAGTGAAAGAGTTAGAGAGTGAGAGAGTGAGAGAGTGAGAAAGTAAGAGAGTGAGAGAGTGAGAGAGTGAGTGAGTGAGAGAGTGAGAGAGTGAGAGAGTGAGAGAGTGAGAGAGTGAGAGAGTGAGAGAGTGAGAGAGTGAGAGAGTGAGAGAGTGAGAGAGTGAGAGAGTGAGAGAGTGAGAGAGTGAGAGAGTGAGAGAGTGAGAGAGTGAGAGAGTGAGAGAGTGAGAGAGTGAGAGAGTGAGAGAGTGAGAGAGTGAGAGAGTGAGAGAGTGAGAGAGTGAGAGAGTGAGAGAGTGAGAGAGTGAGAGAGTGAGAGAGTGAGAGAGTGAGAGAGTGAGAGAGTGAGAGAGTGAGAAAGTGAGAGAGTGAGAGAGTGAAGAGAGTGAGAGAGTGAGAGAGTGAGAGAGTGAGAGAGTAAGAGAGTGAGAGAGTGAGAGAGTGAGAGAGTGAGAAAGTGAGAGAGTCAGAGAGTAATAGAGTGAGAGAGTGAGAGAGTGAGAGAGTAAAAGAGTGAGAGAGTGAGAGAGTGAAAGAGTGAGAGAGTGAGAGAGTGAGAGAGTGAGAGAGTGAGAAAGTGAGAGAGTGAGAGAGTGAGAGAGTGAGAGAGTGAGAGAGTGAGAGAGTAAGAGAGTAAGAGAGTGAGAGAGTAAGAGAGTGAGAGAGTGAGAAAGTGAGAGAGTGAGACAGTGAGAGAGTGAGAGAGTGAGAGAGTGAGAGGGTGAGAGAGTGAGAGAGTGAGAAAGTGAGAGTGAGAGAGTGAGAGAGTGAGAGAGTGAGAGAGTAAGAGAGTGAGAGAGTGAGAGAGTGAGAGAGTGAGAGAGTGAGAGAGTGAGAGAGTGAGAGAGTGAGAGAGTGAGAAAGTGAGAGAGTGAGAGAGGGAGAGAGTGAGAGAGTGAGAGAGTGAGAGAGTGAGAGAGTGAGAGAGTGAGAGAGTGAGAGAGTGAGAGAGTGAGAGAGTGAGAGAGTCAGAGAGTGATAGAGTGAGAGAGTGAGAGAGTAAAAGAGTGAGAGAGTGAGAGAGTGAAAGAGTGAGAGAGTGAGAGAGTGAGAGAGTGAGAGAGTGAGAGAGTGAGAGAGTGAGAGAGTGAGAGAGTGAGAGAGTGAGAGAGTGAGAGAGTGAGAGAGTGAGAGAGTGAGAGAGTGAGAGAGTGAAAGAGTGAGAGAGTGAGAGAGTGAGAGAGTGAGAGAGTGAGAGAGTGAGAGAGTAAGAGAGTGAGAGAGTGAGAGAGTGAGAGAGTGAGAGAGTGAGAGAGTGAGAGAGTGAGAGCGTGAGAGAGTGAGAGAGTGAGAGAGTGAGAGAGTGAGAGAATGAGAGAGTGAGAGAGTGAGAGAGTGAGAGAGTGAAAGAGTGAGAGAGTGAGAGAGTGAGAGAGTGAGAGAGTGAGAGAGTGAGAGAGTGAGAGAGTGAGAGAGTGAGAGAGTGAGAGAGTGAGAGAGTGAGAGAGTGAGAGAGTGAGAGAGTGAGAGAGTGAGAGAGTGAGAGAGTGAGAGAGTGAGAGAGTGAGAGAGTGAGAGAGTGAGAGAGTGAGAGAGTGAGAGAGTGAGAGAGTGAGAGAGTGAGAGAGTGAGAGAGTGAGAGAGCCAGAGAGTGATAGAGTGAGAGAGTCAGAGAGTGATAGAGTTAGAGAGTGAGAGAGTGAGAGAGAGTGAGAGAGTGAAAAAGTGAGAGAGTGAGAGAGTGAGAGAGTGAGAGAGTGAGAGAGTGAGAGAGTGAGAGAGTGAGAGAGTGAGAGAGTGAGAGAGTGAGAGAGTGAGAGAGTGAGAGAGTGAGAGAGTGAGAGAGTGAGAGAGTGAGAGTGTGAGAGAGTGAGAGAGTGAGAGAGTGAGAGAGTGAGAGAGTGAGAGAGTGAGAGAGTGAGAGAGTAAGAGAGTGAGAGAGTGAGAGAGTGAGAGAGTTAGAGAGTGAGAGAGTGAGAGAGTGAGAGAGTGAGAGAGTGAGAGAGTGAGAGAGTGAGAGAGTGAGAGAGTGAGAGAGTGAGAGAGTGAGAGAGTGAGAGAGTGAGAGAGTGAGAGAGTGAGAGAGTGAGAAAGTGAGAAAGTGAGAAAGTGAGAGAGTGAGAGAGTGAGAGAGTGAGAGAGTGAGAGAGTGAGAAAGTGAGAGAGTGAGAGAGTGAGAGAGTGAGAGAGTGAGAGAGTGAGAGAGTGAGAGAGTGAGAGAGTGAGAGAGTGAGAGAGTGAGAGAGTGAGAGAGTGAGAGAGTGAGAGAGTGAGAGAGTGAGAGAGTGAGAGAGTGAGAGAGTGAGAGAGTGAGAGAGTGAGAGAGTGAGAGAGTGAGAGAGTGAGAGAGTGAGAGAGTGAGAGAGTGAGAGAGTGAGAGAGTGAGAGAGTGAGAAAGTGAGAGAGTGAAAGAGTGAGAGAGTGAGAGAGTGATAGAGTGAGAGAGTGAGAGAGTGAGAGAGTGAGAGAGTGAGAGAGTAAGAGAGTGAGAGAGTGAGAGAGTGAGAGAGTGAGAAAGTGAGAGAGTGAGAGAGTGAGAGAGTGAGAGAGTGAGAAAGTGAGAGAGTGAAAGAGTGAGAGAGTGAGAGAGTGAGAGAGTGAGAGAGTGAGAGAGTGAGAGAGTGAGAGAGTGAGAGAGTGAGAGAGTGAGAGAGTGAGAGAGTGAGAGAGTGAGAGAGTGAGAGAGTGAGAGAGTGAGAGAGTGAGAGAGTGAGAGAGTGAGAGAGTGAGAGAGTGAGAGAGTGAGACAGTGAGAGAGTGAGAGAGTGAGAGAGTGAGAGAGTGAGAGAGTGAAAGAGTGAGAGAGTGAGAGAGTAAGAGAGTGAGAGAGTGAGAGCGTGAGAGAGTGAGAGAGTGAGAGAGTGAGAGAGTGAGAGAGTGAGAGAGTGAGAGAGTGAGAGAGTGAGAGAGTGAGAGAGTGAGAGAGTGAGAGAGTGAGAGAGTGAGAGAGTGAGAGAGTGAGAGAGTGAGAGAGTGAGAGAGTGAGAGAGTGAGAGAGTGAGAGAGTGAGAGAGTGAGAGAGTGAGAGAGTGAGAGAGTGAGAGAGTGAGAGAGTGAGAGAGTGAGAGAGTGAGAGAGTGAGAGAGTGAGAGAGTGAGAGAGTGAGAGAGTGAGAGAGTGAGAGAGTGAGAGAGTGACAGAGTGACAGAGTGAGAGAGTGAGAGAGTGAGAGAGTGAGAGAGTGAGAGAGTGAGAGAGTGAGAGAGTAAAGGGGTGAGAGAGGAAAAGAGTGAAAGAGTTAGAGAGTGAGAGGGGGAGGAAGTGAGAGAGTGAGCGAGTAAGAGTCTGAGAGAGTGAGAAAGTAAGAGACTGAGAAAGTGAGAGAGTGAAAGTGTGAGAGAGTGAGAAAGTAAGAGAGTAAGAAAGTGAGAGACTGAGAGAGTGAAGGAGTACGAGAGTGATTAAGTGAGAGAGTGAGAGAGTAAGAGAGTGAGAGAGTGAGAGAGTGAGAGAGTGCGAGCGTGCGAGAGTGAGAGAGTGAGAGAGTGAGAGAGTGAGAGAGTGAGAGAGTGAGAGAGTGAGAGAGTGAGAGAGTGATTGAGTGAGAGAGTGAGAGAGTGAGAGAGTGAGAGAGTGAGAGAGTGAGAGAGTGAGAGAGTAAGAGAGTGAGAGAGTGAGAGAGTGAGAGAGTGAGAGAGTAAGAGAGTGAGAGAGTGAGAGAGTAAGAGAGTGAGAGAGTGAGAGAGTGAGAGAGTGAAAGAGTGAGAGAGTGAGAGAGTGAGAGAGTAAGAGAGTGAGAGAGTGAGAGAGTGAGAGAGTGAGAGAGTGAGAGAGTGAGAGAGTGAGAGAGTGAGAGAGTAAGAGAGTGAGAGAGTGAGAGAGTGAGAGAGTGAGAGAGTGAGAGAGTGAGAGAGTGAGAGAGTGAGAGAGTGAAAGAGTGAGAGAGTAAAAAAGTGAGAGAGTGAGAGAGTGAGAGAGTGAGAGAGTGAGAGAGTGAGAGAGTGAGAGAGTGAGAGAGTGAGAGAGTGAGAGAGTGAGAGAGTGAGAGAGTGAGAGAGTGAGAGAGTGAGAGAGTGAGAGAGTGAGAGAGTGAGAGAGTGAGAGAGTGAGAGAGTGAGAGAGTGAGAGAGTGAGAGAGTAAGAGAGTGAGAGAGTGAGAGAGTGGGAGAGTGAGAGAGTAAGAGAGTGAGAGAGTGAGAGAGTGAGAGAGTGAGAGAGTGAGAGAGTGAGAGAGTGAGAGAGTGAGAGAGTGAGAGAGTGAGAGAGTAAGAGAGTAAGAGAGTGAGAGAGTGAGAGAGTGAGAGAGTGAGAGAGTGAGAGAGTGAGAGAGTGAGAGAGTGAGAGAGTGAGAGAGTGAGAGAGTGAGAGAGTGAGAGAGTGAGAGAGTGAGAGAGTGAGAGAGTGAGAGAGTGAGAGAGTGAGAGAGTGAGAGAGTGAGAGAGTGAGAGAGTGAGAGAGTGAGAGAGTGAGAGAGTGAGAGAGTGAGAGAGTGAGAAAGTGAGAGAGTAAGAGAGTGAGAGAGTGAGAGAGTGAGAGAGTGAGAGAGTGAGAGAGTGAGAGAGTGAGAGAGTGAGAGAGTGAGAGAGTGAGAGAGTGAGAGAGTGAGAGAGTGAGAGAGTGAGAGAGTGAGAGAGTGAGAGAGTGAGAGAGTGAGAGAGTGAGAGAGTGAGAGAGTGAGAGAGTGAGAGAGTGAGAGAGTGAGAGAGTGAGAGAGTGAGAGAGTGAGAGAGTGAGAGAGTGAAAGAGTGAGAGAGTGAGAGAGTGAGAGAGTGAGAGAGTGAGAGAGTGAGAGAGTGAGAGAGTGAGGGATCGAGAGAGTGAGAGAGTGAGAGAGTGAGAGAGTGAGAGAGTGAGAGAGTAAGAGAGTAAGGGAACGGGAGAGTGAAAGAGTAAGAGAGTGAGAGAGTGAGAGAGTGAGAAAGTAAGAAAGTGAAAAAGTGAGAGAGTGAGGAAGCGAAAGAGTGAGAGAGTGAGAGAGTAAGAAAGTCAGAGAGTGAGAGAGTGAGAGAGTGAGAGAGTGAGAGAGTGAGAGAGTGACAGAGTAAAAGAGTGAGAGAGTGAGAGAGTGAGAGAGTGAGAGAGTGAGAGATTGAGAGAGTGAGAGAGTGAGAGAGTGAGAGAGTGAGAGAGTGAAAGAGTGAGAGAGTGAGAGAGTGAGAGAGTGAGAGAGTGAGAGAGTGAGAGAGTGAGAGAGTGAGAGATCGAGAGAGTGATAGAGGGAGAGAGTGAGAGAGTGAAAGAGTAAAAGAGTGAGAGAGTGAGAAAGTAAGAAAGTGAAAAAGTAAGAGAGTGAGGAAGCGAAAGAGTGAGAGAGTGAGAAAGTGAGAAAGTAAGAAAGTGAAAAAGTGAGAGAGTGAGAGAGTGAGAAAGTGAGAAAGTGAGAGAGTGAGAGAGTGAGAGAGTGAGAGAGTGAGAGAGTGAGAAAGTGAGAGAGTGAGAGAGTGAGAGAGTGAGAGAGTGAGAGAGTGAGAGAGTGAGAGAGTGAGAGAGTGAGAGAGTGAGAGAGTGAGAGAGTGAGAGAGTGAGAGAGTGAGAGAGTGAGAGAGTGAGAGAGTGAGAGAGTGAAAGAGTGAGAGAGTGAAAGAGTGAGAGAGTGAGAGAGTGAGAGAGTGAGAGAGTGAGAGAGTGAGAGAGTGAGAGAGTGAGAAAGTGAAAGAGGGAGAGAGTGAGAGAGTGAGAGAGTAAGAGAGTGATAGAGTGAGAGAGTGAGAGAGTGAGAGAGTGAGAGAGTGAGAGAGTAAGAGAGTGAGAGAGTGAGAGAGTGAGAGAGTGAGAGAGTGAGAGAGTGAGAGAGTGAGAGAGTAAAAGAGTGAGAGAGTGAGAGAGTGAGAGAGTAAGAGAGTGAGAGAGTGAGAGAGTGAGAGAGTGAGAGAGTAAGAGAGTGAGAGAGTGAGAAAGTGAGAGAGTGAGAGAGTGAGAGAGTGAGAGAGTGAGAGAGTGAGAGAGTGAGAGAGTGAAAGAGTGAGAGAGTCAGAGAGTGAGAGAGTGAGAGAGTGAGAGAGTGAGAAAGTGAGAGAGTAAGAGAGTGAGAGAGTGAGAGAGTGAGAGAGTGAGAGAGTGAGAGAGTGAGAGAGTGAGAGAGTGAGAGAGTGAGAGAGTGAGAGAGTGAGAGAGTGAGAGAGTGCGAGAGTGAGAGAGTGAGAGAGTGAGAGAGTGAGAGAGTGAGAGAGTGAGAGAGTGAGAGAGTGAGAGAGTGAGAGAGTGAGAGAGTGAGAGAGTGAGAGAGTGAGAGAGTGAGAGAGTGAGAGAGTAAGAGAGTGAGAGAGTGAGAGACTGAGAGAGTGAGAGAGTGAGAGAGTAAGGGCATGGGAGAGTGAGAGAGTGAGAGAGTGAGAGAGTGAGAGAGTGAGAGAGTGAGAAAGTAAGAGAGTGAAAAAGTAAGAGAGTGAGAAAGCGAAAGAGTGAGAGAGTGAGAGAGTGAGAGAGTGAGAAAGTGAGAGAGTGAGAGAGTGAGAGAGTGAGAGAGTGAGAGAGTGAGAGAGTGAGAGAGTGAGAGAGTGAGAGAGTGAGAGAGTGAGAGAGTGAGAGAGTAAGAGAGTGAGAGAGTGCGAGAGTGAGAGAGTGAGAGAGTGAGAGAGTGAGAGAGTAAGAGAGTGAAAGAGTGAGCGGGTCAGAGAGTAAGAGATTGAGAGAGGAAAAGAGTAAAAGAGTAAGAGATCGAGAGAGTGAGAGAGTGAGAGAGTGAGAGAGTGAGAGAGTGAGAGAGTGAGAGAGTGAGAGAGTGAGAGAGTGAGAGAGTGAGAGAGTGAGAGAGTGAGAGAGTGAGAGAGTGAGAGAGTGAGAGAGTGAGAGAGTGAGAGAGTAAAAGAGTGAGAGAGTAAGAGAGTGAAAGAGTGAGCGGGTCAGAGAGTAAGAGATTGAGAGAGGAAAAGAGTAAAAGAGTAAGAGATCGAGAGAGTGAGAGAGTGAGAGAGTGAGAGAGTGAGAGAGTGAGAGAGTGAGAGAGTGAGAGAGTGAGAGAGTAAAAGAGTAAGAAAGTAAGAGAGTGAAAGAGTGAGCGGGTCAGAGAGTAAGAGATTGAGAGAGGAAAAGAGTAAAAGAGTAAGAGATCGAGAGAGGGAGAAAGTGAAAGAGTGAGAGAGTAAGAGAGTAAGAGAGTGAGAGAGTGAAAAAGTAAGAGACTGAGAGAGTGAAGGAGTGAGAGAGTGAGAAAGTTAAAGGGTAAAAGAGTGAGAGAGTGAGAAAGTTAAAGGGTAAAAGAGTAAGAGAGTGAGAGAGTGAGCGGGTGAGAGAGTGAGAAAGTAAGAGAGTGAGAGAGTGAGAGAGTGAGCGAGTGAGAGAGTGAGAAAGTAAGTGAGTGAGAGAGTGAGAGAGTGAGAGAGTGAGAGAGTGAGAGAGTGAGAGAGTGAAAGAGTGAGAGAGTGAGAGAGTGAGAGAGTAAGAGAGTGAGAGAGTAAAAGAGTGAGAGAGTGAGAGAGTGAGAGAGTGAGAGAGTGAGAGAGTGAGAGAGTGAGAGAGTGAGAGAGTGAGAGAGTGAGAGAGTGGGAGAGTGAGAGAGTGAGAGAGTGAGAGAGTGAGAGAGTGAGAGAGTGATAGAGTGAGAGAGTGAGAGAGTAAGAGAGTGAGAGAGCGAGAGAGTAAGAAAGTGAGAAAGTGAGAAGGTGAGAGAGTCAGAGGGTGAGAGAGTGAGAGAGTGAGAGAGTGAGAAAGTGAGAGAGTGAGAGAGTGAGAAAGTGAGAGAGTGAGAGAGTGAGAGAGTGAGAGAGTGAGAGAGTGAGAGAGTGAGAGAGTGAGAGAGTGAGAGAGTAAGAGAGTGAGAGAGTGAGAGAGTGAGAGAGTGGGAAAGGGAGGGAATAAGAGAGTGAGAGAGTGAAAGAGTGAGAGAGTGAGAGAGTGAGAGAGTGAGAGAGTGAGAGAGTGAGAGAGTGAGAGAGTGAGAGAGTGAGAGAGTGAGAGAGTGAGAGAGTGAGAGAGTGAGAGAGTGAGAGAGTGAGAGAGTGAGAGAGTGAGAGAGTGAGAGAGTGAGAGAGTGAGAGAGTGAGAGAGTGAGAGAGTGAGAGAGTGAGAGAGTGAGAGAGTGAGAGAGTGAGAGAGTGAGAGAGTGAGAGAGTGAGAGAGTGAGAGAGTGAGAGAGTGAGAGGGTGAGACAGTGAGAGAGTGAGAGAGTGAGAGAGTGAGAGAGTGAGAGAGTGACAGAGTAAGAGAGTGAGAGAGTGAGAGAGTGAGAGAGTGATAGAGTGAGAGAGTAAGAGAGTGAGAGCGTGAGAGAGTGAGAGAGTGAGAGAGTGAGAGAGTAAGAGAGTGAGAGGGTGAGAGAGTGAGAGATTGGGAGAGTGAGAGAGTGAGAGATTGAGAGAGTGAGAGAGTGAGAGAGTGAGAGAGTGAGAGAGTGAGAGAGTGAGAGAGTGAGAGAGTGAGAGAGTGAGAGAGTGAGAGAGTGAGAGAGTGAGAGAGTGAGAGAGTGAGAGAGTGAGAGAGTGAGAGAGTGAGAGAGTAAGAGAGTGAGAGAGTGAGAGAGTGAGAGAGTGAGAGAGTGAGAGAGTGAGAGAGTGAGAGAGTGAGAGAGTAAGAGAGTAAGGGAACGGGAGAGTGAAAGAGTGAGAGAGTGAGAGAGTGAGAGAGTGATAGAGTGATAGAGTGAGAGGGTGAGAGAGTGAGAGATTGGGAGAGTGAGAGAGTGAGAGATTGAGAGAGTGAGAGAGTGAGAGAGTGAGAGAGTGAGAGAGTGAGAGAGTGAGAGAGTGAGAGAGTGAGAGAGTGAGAGAGTGAGAGAGTGAGAGAGTGAGAGAGTGAGAGAGTGAGAGAGTGAGAGAGTGAGAGAGTGAGAGAGTGAGAGAGTGAGAGAGTGAGAGAGTGAGAGAGTGAGAGAGTGAGAGAGTGAGAGAGTGAGAGAGTGAGAGAGTGAGAGAGTGAAAGAGTGAGAGAGTAAGAGAGTAAGGGAACGGGAGAGTGAAAGAGTGAGAGAGTGAGAGAGTGAGAAAGTAAGAAGGTGAAAAAGTGAGAGAGTGAGGAAGCGAAAGAGTGAGAGAGTGAGAGAGTGAGAAAGTAAGAGAATGAGAAAGTGAGAGAGTGAGAGAGTGACAGAGTAAAAGAGTAAGAGAGTGAGAGAGTGAGAGAGTGAGAGAGTGAGAGAGTGAGAGAGTGAGAGAGTGAGAGAGTGAGAGAGTGAGAGAGTGAGAGAGTGAGAGAGTGAGAGAGTGAGAGAGTGAGAGAGTGAGAGAGTGAGAGAGTGAGAGAGTGAGAGAGTGAGAGAGTGAGAGAGTGAGAGAGTGAGAGAGTAAGAGAGTGAGAGAGTGAGAGAGTGAGAGAGTGAGAGAGTGAGAGAGTGAGAGAGTGAGAGAGTGAGAGAGTGAGAGAGTGAGAGAGTGAGAGAGTGAGAGAGTGAGAGAGTGAGAGAGTGAGAGAGTGAAAGAGTGAGAGAGTGAGAGAGTAAGAGAGTGAGAGAGTGAGAGAGTGAGAGAGTGAGAGAGTGAGAGAGTGAGAGAGTGAGAGAGTGAGAGAGTGAGAGAGTGAGAGAGTGAGAGAGTAAGAGAGTGAGAGAGTGAGAGAGTGAGAGAGTGAGAGAGTGAGAGAGTAAGAGAGTAAGAGAGTGAGAGAGTGAGAGAGTGAGAGAGTGAGAGAGTGAGAGAGTGAGAGAGTGAGAGAGTGAGAGAGTGAGAGAGTGAGAGAGTGAGAGAGTGAGAGAGTGAGAGAGTGAGAGAGTGAGAGAGTGAGAGAGTGAGAGAGTGAGAGAGTGAGAGAGTGAGAGAGTGAGAGAGTGAGAGAGTGAGAGAGTGAGAGAGTGAGAGAGTGAGAGAGTGAGAGAGTGAGAGAGTGAGAGAGTGAGAGAGTGAGAGAGTGAGAGAGTGAGAGAGTGAGAAAGTGAGAGAGTGAGAGACTGAGAGAGTGAGAGAGTGAGAGAGTGAGAGAGTGAGAGAGTGAGAGAGTGAAAGAGTGAGAGAGTGAGAGAGTGAGAGAGTGAGAGAGTGAGAGAGTGAGAGAGTGAGAGAGTGAGAGAGTGAGAGAGTAAGAGAGTGAGAGAGTGAGAGAGTGAAAGAGTGAGAGAGTGATAGAGTGAGAGAGTGAGAGAGTGAGAGAGTGAGAGAGTGAGAGAGTAAGAGAGTGAGAGAGTGAGAGAGTGAGAGAGTGAGAGAGTGAGATAGTGAGAGAGTGAGAGAGTGAGAGAGTGAGAGAGTGAGAAAGTGAGAGAGTGAGCGAGTGAGAGAGTGAGAGAGTGAGAGAGTGAGAGAGGGAGAGAGCGAGAGAGCGAGAGAGTGAGAGAGTGAGAGAGTGAGAGAGTGAGAGAGTAAGAGAGTGAGAGAGTGAGAGAGTGAGAGAGTGAGAGAGTGAGAGAGTGAGAGAGTGAGAGAGTGAGAGAGTGAGAGAGTAAGAGAGTGAAAGAGTGAGAGAGTGAGAGAGTGAGAGAGTGAGAGAGTGAGAGAGTGAGAGAGTGAGAGAGTGAGAGAGTGAGAGAGTAAGAGAGTGGGAGAGTGAGAGAGTGAGAGAGTGAGAGAGTGAGAGGGTGAGAGAGTGAGAGAGTGAGAGAGTGAGAGAGTGAGAGAGTGAGAGAGTGAGAGAGTGAGAGAGTAAGAGAATGAGAGAGGAAGAGAGTAAGAGAGTGAGAGAGTGAGAGAGTGAGAGAGTGAGAGAGTGAGAGACTGAGAGAATGAGGGAGTAAGAGAGTGAGAAAGTAAAAGAGTAAGAGAGTAAGAAAGTGAGAGAGTGAGAGAGTGAGAGAGTAAGAGAGTGAGAGAGTGAGAGAGTGGGAGAGTGAGAGTTTAAGAGAGTGTGAGAGTGAGAGAGTAAAAGAGTGAGAGAGTGAAAGGGTGAGAGAGTGAGAGAGTGAGAGAGTGAGAGAGTGAGAGAGTGAGAGAGTGAGAGAGTGAGAGAGTGAGAGAGTGAGAGAGTAAGAGAGTGAGAGAGTGAGAAAGTGAAAGAGTGAGAGAGTGAGAGAGTGAGAGAGTGAGAGAGTGAGAGAGTGAGAGAGTGAGAGAGTGAGAGAGTGAGAGAGTGAGAGAGTGAGAGAGTGAGAGAGTGAGAGAGTGAGAGAGTGAGAGAGTGAGATAGTGAGAGAGTGAGAGAGTGAGAGAGTGAGAGAGTGAGAGAGTGAGAAAGTGAGAGAGTGAGCGAGTGAGAGAGTGAGAGAGTGAGAGAGTGAGAGAGTGAGAGAGGGAGAGAGCGAGAGAGCGAGAGAGTGAGAGAGTGAGAGAGCGAGAGAGTGAGAGAGTAAGAGAGTGAGAGAGTGAGAGAGTGAGAGAGTGAGAGAGTGAGAGAGTGAAAGAGTGAGAGAGTGAGAGAGTGAGAGAGTGAGAGAGTGAGAGAGTGAGAGAGTGAGAGAGTGAGAGAGTGAGAGAGTGAGAGAGTGAGAGAGTGAGAGAGTGAGAGAGTGAGAGAGTGAGAGAGTAAGAGAGTGAGAGAGTGAGAGAGTGAGAGAGTGAGAGAGTGAGAGGGTGAGAGAGTGAGAGAGTGAGAGAGTGAGAGAGTGAGAGAGTGAGAGAGTGAGAGAGTTAGAGAGTGAGAGAGTAAGAGAGTGAGAGAGGAAGAGAGTAAGAGAGTGAGAGAGTGAGAGAGTGAGAGAGTGAGAGAGTGAGAGAGTGAGAGACTGAGAGAATGAGGGAGTAAGAGAGTGAGAAAGTGAAAGAGTAAGAGAGTAAGAAAGTGAGAGAGTGAGAGAGTGAGAGAGTAAGAGAGTGAGAGAGTGAGAGAGTGGGAGAGTGAGAGTTTAAGAGAGTGTGAGAGTGAGAGAGTAAAAGAGTGAAAGAGTGAGACAGTGAGGGAGTGAGAAAGTGAGGAAGTGAGAAAGTGAGAGAGTAAGAGAGTAAGGGAATAAGAAAGTGAAACAATGAAAGAGTGAGAGAGTGAGAGAGGAAGAAAGTGAGAGATTGAGGAAGTGGGAGAAAAATATAGTGAGAGAGTAAGAGAGTGAGCGAGTAAGAGAGTAAGAAAGTGAGAGGGTGAGAGAGTAAGAGAGTAAGAGAGTGAGAGAGGGAGAGAGGAAAAGAGATAGTTAGGAAGTCCGAAAGTCAGAGAGTGGAAGAGTGAGAGAGTGAGAGAGTGAGAGGGTGAGAGAGTTAGAGAGTAAGAAAGTAAGAGAGTGAGAAAGTGAGAGAGTGAGGGAGTAAGAGAGTAAGAGAGTGAAAGAGTGGAAGAGTGAGAGAGTGAGAGAGTGAGGGAGTGAGAAAGTGAGAGAGTGAGAAAGTAAGAGAGTGAGAGAGTGAAAGAGTGAGAGAGGGAGAGATCGAGAGAGTGAGAGAGTGAGAGAGTGAGAGAGTGAGAGAGTGAGAGAGTGAGAGAGTGAGAGAGTGAGAGAGTGAGAGAGTGAGAGAGTGAGAGAGTGAGAAAGTGAGAGAGTGAGAGAGTGAGAGAGTGAGAGAGTGATAGAGTGAGAGAGTGAGAGAGTGAGAGAGTGAGAGAGTGTGAGAGTGAGAAAGTAAGAGAGTGAGAGAGTGAGAGATTGAGAGAGTGAGAGAGTGGGAGAGTGAGAGAGTAAGAGAGTGAGAGAGTGAGAGATTGAGAGATTAAAAGAGTGAAAGAGTGACAGAGTCAAAGAGTAAGAGAGTGAGAGAGTGAGAGAGTAAGAGAGTAAGAGAGTGAGAGAGTGAGAGAGTGAGAGAGTGAGAGAGTGAAAGAGTGACAGAAAGATAGAGTGAGAGAGTGAGAGAGTGAGAGAGTGAGGTGAGATAGTGAAAGAGTAAGAGAGTGAGAGAGTGAGAGAGTAAGAGAGTGAGAGAGTGAGAGAGTGAGGGAGTAAGAAAGTGAAAGAGTAAGAGAGTGAAAGAGTGAGCGGGTCAGAGAGTGAGAGATTGAGAGAGTTAGACGGTGAGAAAGAAAAAGAGTAAAAGAGTGAGAGAGTGAGAGAGTGAAAGAGTGAAAGAGTGAGAGAGCGAGAGAATAAGAGAGTAACAGAGTGAGAGTGAGAGAGTGAGAGAGTAAGAGAGTTAGAGAGTGAGACAGTAAGAGAGTGAGAGAGTGAGAGAGTAAGAGAGTAAGAGAGTGAGAGAGTGAGAGAGTAAGAGAGTGAGAGAGTAATAAAGTGAGAAAGTAAGAAAGTGAGAGAGTGAGAGAGTGAGAGAGTGAGAGAGTAAGAGAGTGAGATAGTAAGAGAGTGTGAGAGTGAGAGAGTGAGAGAGTAAGAAAGTGAGAGAGTGAGAGAGTGAGAGAGTGAGAGAGTGAGAGAGTGAGAGAGTGAGAGAGTGAGAGATCGAGAGAGTGAGAGAGTGAGAGAGTGAGAGAGTGAGAGAGTGAGAGAGTGAGAGAGTGAGAGAGTGAGAGAGTGAGAGAGTGAGAGAGTGAGAGAGTGAGAGAGTGAGAGAGTGAGAGAATGAGAGAGTGAGAGAGTGAGAGAGTGAGAGAGTGAGAGAGTGAGAGAGTGAGAGAGTGAGAGAGTGAGAGAGTGAGAGAGTGAGAGAGTGAGAGAGTAAGAGAGTGAGAGAGTGGGAGAGTGAGAGAGTGAGAGAGTGGGAGAGTGAGAGAGTGAGAGAGTGAGAGAGTGAGAGAGTAAGAGAGTGAGAGAGTGAGAGAGTGAGAAAGTGAGAGAGTAAGATAGTGAGAGAGTAAGAGAGTGAGAGAGTGAGAGAGTGAGAAAGTGAGAGAGTGAGAGAGTGAGAGAGTGAGATAGTGAGAGAGTGAGAGAGTGAGAGAGTGAGAGAGTGAGAGAGTGAGAGAGTGAGAGAGTGAGAGAGTGAGAGAGTGAGAGAGTAAGAGAGTGAGAGAGTGAGAGAGTGAGAGAGTGAGAGAGTGAGAGAGTGAGAGAGTGAGAGATTGAGAGAGTGAGAGAGTGAGAGAGTGAGAGAGTGAGAGAGTGAGAGAGTGAGAGAGTGAGAGAGTGAGAGAGCGAGAGAGTGAGAGAGCGAGGGAGTGAGAGAGTGAGAGAGTGAGAAAGTGAGAGAGTGAGAGAGTAAGAGAGTGAGAGAGTGAGAGAGTGAGAGAGTGAGAGAGTGAGAGAGTGAGAGAGTGAGAGAGTGAAGAGTGAGAGAGTGAAAGAGTGAGAGAGTGAGAGAGTGAGAGAGTGAGAGAGTGAGAGAGTGAGAGAGTGAGAGAGTGAGAGAGTGAGAGAGTGAGAGAGTGAGAGAGTGAGAGAGTGAGAGAGTGAGAGAGTGAGAGAGTGAGAGAGTGAGAGAGTGAGAGAGTGAGAGAGTGAGAGAGTGAGAGAGTGAGAGAGTGAGAGAGTGAGAGAGTGAGAGAGTGAGAGAGTGAGAGAGTGAGAGAGTGAGAGAGTGAGAGAGTGAGAGAGTGAGAGAGTGAGAGTGTGAGAGAGTGAGAGAGTGAGAGAGTGAGAGAGTGAGAGAGTGAGAGAGTGAGAGAGTGAGAGAGTGAGAGAGTGAGAGAGTGAGAGAGTGAGAGAGTGAGAGAGTGAGAGAGTGAGAGAGTGAGAGAGTGAGAGAGTGAGAGAGTGAGAGAGTGAGAGAGTGAGAGAGTGAGAGAGTGAGAGAGTGAGAGAGTGAGAGAGTGAGATAGTGAGAGAGTAAGAGAGTAAAAGAGTGAGAGAGTAAGAGAGTGAAAGAGTGAGCGGGTCAGAGAGTAAGAGATTGAGAGAGGAAAAGAGTAAAAGAGTAAGAGATCGAGAGAGGGAGAAAGTGAAAGAGTGAGAGAATAAGAGAGTAAGAGAGTGAGAAAGTGAAAAAGTAAGAGACTGAGAGAGTGAAGGAGTGAGAGAGTGAGAAAGTTAAAGGGTAAAAGATTGAGAGAAAGAGAAAGTTAAAGGGTAAAAGAGTGAGAGAGTGAGAGAGTGAGCGAGTGAGAGAGTGAGAAAGTAAAAAAGTGAGAGAGTGAGAGAGTGAGA